>CAUYLG010059494.1:0-10025 GCA_963573385.1 Cacajao melanocephalus | reverse complement strand
ACAATTTTTCCTTTATCTTATTTAATTTATTGCATGTATTTAAGATGATTACTGTTATATTTTCCTGCTAAATTGAACCTTTTATCACACATTTTATCCTCCAAATGCCTAAAAATGCTTTTTTTTTTTTTTTTTTTTTTTTAGATTGAGCCTCACACTGTCACTCTGTTGCCCAGGCTGGAGTGCCATGGCGCAATCTCGGCCCACCGCCTCCTGGATTTTAAGCAATTCTCTCCGCCTTAGCCTCCCGAGTAGCTGGGATTACAGGTGCCTGCCACCACACCCAGCTAATTTTCATATTTTTAGTAGAGACGGGCCATATTGGCCAGGCTGGTCTTGAACTCTTAACCTCAGGTGATCCACCTGCCTTGGGCTCCCAAAGTGCTGGGATTACAGGCATGAGCCACCATACCCAGCCACATCGTTTCTCTAATTTGACTTTCTCTTACAACCAGTGAGATTGAGCATCTTTTCATATGTCCCTTTATCATTTATATTTCCTCTTCTGTGTATTGCCTAGTAATACCTTTTGCCCATTTTCCCACTGGGTTGTCTTTTTTTTAACAATACATAAATAACACTTCTTTGTAATATTAGGAATATAACCCTTTGTTGTAACTTTAACAAATATTTCCCAGACAATTGTTTGTCTTTTGGTATTGTTTATAATTTTTTTTTCTCAAACCAACATTATTTTATTCTTAATTGTGGTAAAATATATACAACACCAAATTTTCCACTTTCACAATTTTTAAGTACACAGTTCTGTGGCATGAAGTTCATTCATGTTGTTGTGAAACCATCACATCTCCAGAACTTTTTTCATCTTTTTCATATTATTTTATCTTTATGTAGCCAAACTTACCTATCTTGTCTTTTTTCTTCTGAGTCTCCCATTTTGTTTCTTAGGATATTCTCTCCCACCTTTTCTCACACATAGGTTTAAAAATTTTTTTTCTAGTATTTAAATTGCTTTTTGGCCAGGCACAGAGGCCCACACCTGTAATCCCAGCACTTTGGGAGGCCTAGGCAAGTGAATCACTTGAGATCATGAGTTTGAGACCAGCCTGGCCAACATAGTGAAACCTTGTCTCTATTAAAAATACAAAAATTAGCCAGGCGTGGTAGTGTGCACCTGCAATCCCAGCTACTCGGGAGGCAGGAGAATTGCTTGAACCCGGGAGGCAGAGGTTGCAGTGAGCCAGGATTTCACCACTGTACGTACTCCAACCTGGGCGACAGAGCGTGACTCCTTCTCAAAAAAAAAATTGTTTTAAATTTTGTATTAAAATTTTTAATGAATCTGAAATTTATTCTTGTATATGTGATCGTGAGATATGTTTCTAATTTTCCTAAGGTAGCGACTTTTCCTAGAACCATTATCAAATAAAGCACATTTTAAAAAATGATATTGAAGTACTACCTTTGTCATATATTAATTTTCCTGAAATACTTGGAGTCTAATTCTAGACTCCATACCACTTCTGTCTGTTCATTTCTATATCAACAGTCTGCTATTCTGATGAAGATGATAATGCTCACGATCATGATGACGTTTACAGGTCGATTTATTGAAAATTTTACCATCTGGTAAAACAAATTGCCCTCAATGATTTTTCTCCTGGGTGATTTTTAGGCAGTTTTCATTCTTTATGAACTCTAAAGTTATTTTATCTAGTTCCCAAGACAATCCTGTTTGTATCCTCATTGAAATTGCATTACATCTGCATATTATTTTTAGAAAAATTGACCTTTTATGATATTAGTTATTTAGTGGCATTATTTTATCAACATCATACCTGTACTCCTCAGGCCCTTAAATGGGATAAAGGTGAACTTTAGAGCTTTTTTTTCTGAATCAAAAGTAAAATTGGGTACTGCTACTATTAACTCTTATGTTGAGTTGGATGATTTAGTTGAGAGCATTCATCCAGTGAGGAGAAAGAATGAGAATAAATATGAAGTGCCTTGATTATTTGTTTGTTTCTTAGTATGGACAAGCTTGAAATCTTGCTTAGTTCCAAGCCCTTGAGAGTGTGATAATATGCTGATCTAAGGATGCTTGAGAAGTATCCAGAATTAATTATTTTAAAGTGGGGGAAGACAGAGAACATCGCTGTTCTGCATTCTAAGTGAATGTTAAGATTAAGGATTCTTGGCCAGGCATGGTGGCTCAGACCTGTAATCCCAGCACTTTGGGAGGCCGAGGTAGGCAAAGTGCTTGAGCCCAGTTTAAGACCAGCCTGGGCAATGTGGTAAAACCCCATCTCTATTTAAAAAAACACAGACACAAAAGTAGCTGGGCATAGTGGCACGTGCCTGTAGTCCCAGTTACTTGAGAGGCTGAGGCAGATCCCCTGAACCTGGAGAGGTTGAGGCTGCAGTAAGGCCTGATTCTGCCACTACATTCCAGCCTAAGTCACAAAGTGTGACCTCGTCTCAAAAGAAAAAAATTTTAAAAGATTAAGGATTTTTGCAAAAATGTGTATGTAAGTAAGACCTAGAGCCAAGTTCAAAAATTTTAAAGGCTTGTAAAAAACATTTTACTGGGATAACTCTGCCTTTTGTTAGTTACCATAGTTGTGGGAGAAAAAGAATGTTTTTAATAGGAAAACAGGAAATAACCATTAAGACCATGTTGTTGTTTCTCTCTAAAGCACAGAGAAATGTCCCTCTATTCCCCCCTACAAAGGACATAGACCAGTAGGCCAGTCTTACTCCCCTTCTCTAGGATGGCATCACCATGTGCCCCAGTGTATAAACCTTTGTGTCAAACGTTTTTTTGTTTTTTTTTTTTTTGAGATGGAGTCTTGCTCTGTCTCCAGGCTGGAGTGCAGTGATGCAATCTTGGCTCACTGCAATCTCTACCTGCTGGGTTCAAGAGATTCCCCTGCCTCAGCCTCCCAAGTAGCTGTTACTACAGGTGTTCACCACCACACCTGGCTAATTTTTTGTATTTTAGTAGAAACGGGGTTTCACCAAGTTGGACAGGATGGTCTCGATCTCCTGACCTCATGATCTACCTGCCTCGGCTTCCCAAAGTGCTGGCATTACAGGCATGAGCCACCACACCCGGCCACCTTTGTGTCATTTTTAACACTTCGTTCTCCCTTGTCCCTCACCTCCAGCCCATCACCACATCCTGACCATTCTCATAACAAAATACATCTCAAGAGAATGCTTCTCACTGACTACCCTGCCTCTGCTCTGCTCCAAGTCACCATAATCTCAGCTAGCAATAGCCACTTCATCCTTTTTGCCTCCTCCAAGCCATTCTATATCCTGCTGCCATAGTGAGGCTTTAAGAACTCCATGGTATCATATCACATCTTGCTGAAATTCCTTCCAGTGGCTTCCCATTGCACGAGGATAGAGTGTGAATTGCTTAGCATGGCCTGCAAGGCTCCGTAGAACCTGCCTTCTGATTGTCTGGCTGGCCTTGATTCCTACAGCTTTAACCACCAGCCACACTGTCTCTCAGTTCCTGAAGTGTGTGATGGAACTTCTCTCCTGGCTCAGAGCCAGTAACTGCCTGGAAAGCTGCCATCTGTCCCTTTACCAACACCCCTGCCTTTGGTCTGGTCAAGCCTTAGTTACCCTCTAGACTTAGTTCAGGGGTCACTTCCTTGGGGCCAGTTTCTCTGAGACAGCCTAATTTCTTAGATTATTTATGGCACTTCTTTGTTTAATGCCTGAGTCCTCTGTCTCATTCACCAATGCCTGATTGAGAGAAGGTGCTTATATTAGTCAGGGTTCTCTAGAGGGACAGAACTAATAAGATAGATGTATATATGAAGGGGAGCTTATTAGGAGAACTGGTTCACACGATGACAAGTTAAATCCCCACAACAGGCTGTCTGCAAGCCTGAGGAGTGGGGAAGCCAGTCCAAGTCCCAAAACCTCAAAAGTAGGGAAATCATCAGTGTAGCCTTCTGTCTGTGGCCAAAGGCCCGAGAGCCCCTGGCAAACCACTGGTGTAAGTCCAAGATCCAAAAGCTGAAGAACTTGGAGTCTGATGTTTGAAGGCAAGAAGCATCCAGCACAGGTGGAAGATGATGGCCGGAAAACTCAGCGAGTTGAGTCCTTCCAACTTCTGCCTGGTTTTTCCTAGTTGTGCTGGCAGCTCATTGGATGGTGCCCACCCAGATTGAGGGTGGGTCTGTCTCTCCCAGCCCACTGACGCAAATGTTAATCTCCCTTGGCAGCACCCTCACAGACACACCCAGGAACAATACTGGGCATCCTTCAATCCGATCAAGTTGGATCTCAATATTAACCATCACAGTACTCTAGAGATATTCACTGAATATATGAACGCAGCCAGACAGGGACTGGCTTCATAAGGGTGCTATGCCAGACCACATATCTGCTGTTCTGGAGTATTTTCAGGTCACCACCAATTGTCTATATGCTCCTTAAAGCTGCCATAATATGGTAAAAAGTACTCTCATACTCCTGGCCAAGGGGTAAATATGCATAATCCTTCCGGAAACCAAAAGGGCCTTGGGACCTTTGGGCCTTGTCCTGGGGCAGCAGTTTCCTGACTGTATCTAGTTAGAGCCATAAAGCTATATTATTGGGGCTCTAGATGGTGCCCAGTTAACTTCAGGTCATTCTCAGTTAATGAATCATTAACTCAATGGCTACTTCCTCAAAGAGATTTTCCCTGGACCACACCTCACCCTGAAACCAGGTACTCTTTACCTCAATTTTTATAACATTTATCATGTCTGTAATTACTTCTCCAACATCTGTCTCCTTTCCTAGGTTCTAAGCCCCATACAGGTAGGGACAGTGCTTGCTTTATTTGCCTTTATATACTTAGGGCTAACACAGTGCCATATGCACCTTAAGATATATAAATTGGCTGGGGATGGTGGCTCACGCGTATAATCCCAGCACTTTGGGAGGCCAAGGAGGGTGGATCACCTGAGGTTGGGAGTTTGAGACCAGCCTGACCAACATGGAGAAACCCCATCTCTACTAAAAATACAAAATTAGCCGGGCGTGGTGGCACATGCCTGTAATCCCAGCTACTCGGGAGGCTGAGATAGGAGAATCACTTGAACCCGGTAGGCGGAGGTTGCGTTGAGCTGAGATTGCACCATTGCACTCCAGCCTGGGTAACAAGAGCGAAAGAAACTACGTCTCAAAAAAAACCACACACACATGTATATATATATATATATATATATATATATATATATGTAGATAGATAGATAATTGTTAAATAAAATGAATAGAGAAAAATTGTTCTAAATATAGATTTAACCCAAAGATAACAATATCAATAATTAACCTTTATAGAGAGGTTAGTATTTACCTGATATAGTATTTACCTGATACTGTTACATATGCCTGTGTGTAATTGGCACTACAGTCCTTGCACTTCTTACTCTTACAGATGGAAAACCGAGGCCTAGAGAATGTAACTAACTTGGTCCAAGTGAGGCTACCAGCTAATAAGTTGTTTGTCAAAACCTTACTTATAATAGCGAAAAATTGGAAAGAACCTACTTTTTAATAGACAGATTTATTATTATTATTATCATTATTTTGAGACAGAGTTTTGCTCTGTTGCCCAGGCTGCTGTGCAGGGGCACAATCTGGGCTCACTGCAACCTCTGCCTCCAGGCTTCAAGTTATTCTCATGCCTCAGCCTCCCAGGTAGATAGGATTACAGGTGCATGCCTCCACACCTGGCTAATTTTTGTACTTTTAGTAGAGACAGGGTTTCACTTGTCTCTACTAAAGCCAGGCATCTGCCCGCCTTGGCCTCCCAAAGTGCTGGGATTACAGGCATGAGCCACCGCACCCGACTAAGAACTTTGGTTTTCAAAAGGTGTATAGTAACATAGCGAGAGTGCAATACAATACTTACTGGTCCCATTCAGACAAATGGATATGGCTGTGACAGTGTCCTTTACTGGCACAGTGCTACTCCTTGTGTGGGTGCCAAGGTCATAGCGCTTGCAATGCATACCAGCTGTGTCAAGGCGGGGCAGAGGAAGCTGAACAGAGAAAGTAACATCTGGAGGGGTGGGGGGTGCTTTACAGACAGGAAACTGTACACGTCCTGAAATCAGGAGTCGGAGCGTTCTAGGAAGTGAGAGAAATTCAGTGGGTCCGGAAGGAAGTGATAAGCGGTGAGGCTGGGGAGGTAAGCAGAGGCCAAATGAAGACCTTTGGGGCCTGTCCTGGGGCAGCAGTGTCCTGTCGTGATCACTGCGGATTTGGACGTGGCAAGTGGGAGGCGCCAGCCTTGGCATCCAGAGAAGGTCAGGGGATTTATTTGGGTAGAATTGATGCATTTCTACTTTTGTTAAAAGAGCTGGCTGGGGAGGGGAGGACTAAATATGGAATGTGGAAAATGGAAAGATTCTAAGATTCAAAGTCTTGGCCTCAGTGTCACATCCTGTCAAGGGAGCACATAGTGTGAAAATGAAAGTAAAGCCGAAGGATGATTATTTTTCAGTCTGAAAGAAAACCTCTGCCCTCTGCTAATTCTGTCACAAAGTTAGTATTTAGTCCCTTTTAACTTGGTTGTTTGCTCTCTGTTTCAGATGTCTTAGTCAATGCAATTCAGAGGTTTAAGACAGCAGTCAGTTGTATCCTACTATGTTTGGAGAATGTTAGTTCAGGCTAAGCGTTTTCAGGTATGATAACAAATGTGGCATTTTATAGCTTGGAGTGCCCTCAGTTCTGAGATCTAAAGGTGATTAATAAACTGCTTGGTTTGAATGGTGGTTGTGCCCCCTCCAATATTCATGTTGAAACTTCACCCCCAATGCAACAGTGTTAAGAGGTGTGGCCACTGGGAGGCAGAGCCCTCATGAATGGGATTTAGCACACTGTTTTTTGTGTGTGTGTGACGGAGTCTCACTCTGTTGCCAGGCCGGAATGCAGTGGCGCAATCTCAGCTCACTGCAACCTCCAGCTCCCGGGTTCAAGTGATTCTCCTGCCTCAGCCTCCTGAGTAGCTGGGACTATAGGTGCACGCCACCACGCCCAGCTAATTTTTGTATTTTTAGTAGAGATGGGTTTCACCATGTTGGCCAGGATGCTCTTGATCTCTTGACCTCATGATCCACCCACTTCTGTCTCCCAAAGTGCTGGGACTACAGGCGTGAGCCACCATGCCTGGCCAGGGATTAGCACCCTTATAAAGAGCTCGAAGTTGAGGCAGGTGCTCTCTTGCCCTTCTGCCTTTTGTCATGTAAGGACACTGCAGCAAGGTGCCATTTTGGAAGCAGAGAACAGCCCTCAGCAGACACCAATGCCAGCGCCTTGATCTTGGATTTCCCAGCATGAAGAACTGTAAGAGAAAAATTCTGTTCTTTATAAATTAGCCAGTCTTAGGTATTTTGTTATAGTAGCACAAATGGACTAAGCCATGGGCTTTAGAAATATCTTGAGTGTTTCATACTTGTTCATCAAGTATAGTATCTGGAGCAGGAATTTCACATCTTGAAAATACGGAGGAATTTTACAGAGAAAACGAGAAAAGAAGAAAGAACCGTCTTCTTTAGTATCTCCTGTGCTGGGTGCTTTTATTGTCACTGCCCATGCAAATGTGCTATAGCATGCCGTTGAAGAATTTCGATTTTCCTCCTTCTGCTTTTTATCACTTATGGAATACCTGCTTGCCTGTGATTAATATCTCTGGATACACATTGAATCACCTGGGGAATGTAGGTGAAACAAAACTAAACCAAACAGATGCCTGGCTCATTCCTATAACCAAAAGAATTGAAAGTAGAGTCTCGAAAACATATTTGTACATTCATGCTCGTGGCAGCGTTATTCACAATAGCTAAAAGGTGGAAGCAAGCCATATCCATAGATCAAAAGATGAATGGAGAAACAAAATGTGATATATTCATACAATGGGATATTATTCATGCTCAAACTTGCTACCACCTGGGTGACCCTTGAGGACATAAAGTGAAATGAGCCAATGTCACACACACACTCTCTCTCTCTCTCTCTCTCTTTCTTTCTCTCTCTCTCTCCCTATCATTCCACCTGTAGGAGGTACCTAGTCAAAATCAGAGAAAGTGGAGGCCGGGTGCAGTGGCTCAAACCTATAATCCCAGGACTTTAGGAGGCTGAGGCAGGTGTTCAAGACCAGTCTGGCCAACATGGCGAAACCCCATCTGTACTCAAAGTACAAAAATTTGTTGGGTGGCATGTACCTGTAGTTGCAGCTATTCGGGAAGCTGAAGCCAGAGAATTGGTTGAACCCGAGAGGCGAAGGTTGCAGTGAGCTCAGATCTCCCCACTGCACTGCAGCCTGGGTGACAGTGAAACTCCGTCTCAAAAAAAAAAAAAAAATTGGAATGGTGGTTGGCAGGAACTTTGGGGAGGAAGGAATGAGGAATTAATGTGTAAATGGGCATAGAATTTCGGTTTTTCAAGTGAAAAGAGTTCTGGAGATAGGTGGTGGTGATGGCTGTACAATAATAGGAATTTACTTAATACTACTTAGTACCTGTGAGCTTAATACCTTGGAGCTGTACACTGAAAATGATTGGGATGATACATTTTGTATTATATGTATTTTACCACAATTCTAAAAATCAGAGGGGAAGTTAATTTGATAAAGCAACACTTGGCCAGGCGTGGTGGCTCATGCCTGTAATCTCAGCACTTTGGGAGGCCGGGGCAGGTGGATCGCCTGAGGTCAGGAGTTCGAAACCAGCCTGGCCAACATGGTGAAACCCTGTCTCTACTAAAAAATACAAAAAATTAGCCGGACGTGGTGGCGCATGCTTGTAATCCCAGCTACTGGGGAGGCTGAGGCAGGAGAATTGCTTGAACCAGGGAGACAGCGGTTGCAATGAGCTGAGATTGTCCCATTGCACTCCGGCCTGGACAACAAGGGTGAAACACATCTCAAAAAAAAAAAAAAAAAAAAAAAAAAGCAACACCTGATTGTAAAATTCCAATGGAAAATTATCTGGTGGCACTATCAAAAAATATTTGGAAAAAGAGGAGCAATGTGCCAACTGTTAAATTGTGTAAC
This sequence comes from Cacajao melanocephalus, assembly GCA_963573385.1. NCBI lineage: Eukaryota > Metazoa > Chordata > Mammalia > Primates > Pitheciidae > Cacajao > Cacajao melanocephalus. Next base: position 1,000 of record CAUYLG010059494.1, on the reverse strand, counting down.
GATAGGTAAAATGGACGCTAATCGTGATCTGTTAGATCAGTGGAACAAGAATGGGCACTGCAGAAGGGACTTCATGATTAATGTGTTCTCCTGTGACTTTTTTTTTTCTTAGTGTAAGTCTCTTATTTTCTTTTGCCGAAAGAAAGAGATCAGTGCCTATTTGTAGTGCTTCTGATAGGATTATGTCCAGAAGGCACCAGGAAGCTAGGTATAAGATTCATCTCTGCCAAAGCTAGCATTCATTCCTGGGCTTTTTTTTTTTTTTTTTCCTAGACACATTTTCAGGCACATCAAATTGGAGAGTAAATAATAATGGAATGCTTGTTATGTACAGGGCCTGGTGCTAGAAGTACAAAAACACCATTTTGATAAACAAAAGAATATACACCTTGATGCCATCATTCACATAGTCTATTGAATTTATCTTATCTATTGATACCAGAGGACATTAAGCAATTAACTGAACAATACTTACTAACTAAAGATTTACATATTATTTATTAATTACTTAGTAATTCTGAAAGAGTCATACTTCAGGGGGCTTTTAGATATACAAGGCACTGAACCACTTTGAGGAGATCAATGGACACCCTAGGAAGGGGCATTTGATCTGAACCGTGAAAGCTGAGTTTGTATTAACATCTCCTCTCCCTCTTCATTCTTTTTTGTTTTCCAGCTTTCTTATACCTCTCTTTGCCCTCACCAACCACCTGGGTTATAATCATCTTTCATTTACAAGCTACTGACAAATAGCTTGTAAAGAGTGGTGAGATGGCCAGGCACAATGACTCACACCTGTAATCCCAGCACTTTGGGAGGCTGAGGTGTGCAGATCGCCTGAGGTCAGGAGTTTGAGATCAACCCGGCCAACATGGTGAAGCCCCATCTCTACTTAAAAAAAAATACAAAAACTTAGCTAGGTGTTGTGTGGGACCTGTAATCCCAGTTTCTCAAGAAGCTGAGGCAGGAGAATTGCTTAAACCTGGCAGGTGGAGGTTGC
>CAUYLG010059492.1:0-36641 GCA_963573385.1 Cacajao melanocephalus | reverse complement strand
TCGGCTCACTGCAACCTCCACCTCCTGGGTTAAAACGATTCTTCTGCCTCAGCCTCAAGGTTGCTGGAATTATAGGTGTGTGCCACCACAGCCAGCTAATTTTTGTATTTTTAGTAGAGATGGGGTTTTACCATGTTGGCCGTGTTGGTCTTGAACTCCTGACCTTAGGTGATCCACCTGCCTCAGCCTCCCAGAGTGTTGGGATTACAGGCATGAGCTACCACATCTCACCCCAAAATATTACAAGTTCTTATTCATTAGCTATTATTCCACTATAAAAAAAAAACTTTCTTGTTTCCTTTGAGTATCATTGTGGTCTCATAAATTAAAAATATTTTACAGTTAATTTATCTTTTAATTTAAAAAATTGTTTTAATTTTAATTTTTTTTCTCTTGTTGCCCAGGCTGGAGTGCAGGGTGGTGTGATCTTGGCTTACTGCATTCTCTGCCTCCTACCTCAGCCTCCCTAGTAGCTGGGACTACAAGTGTGCACCACCACACCTAACTAAGTTTTATATTTTTTGGTAGAGACGGGGTTTCACCGTATTGGCCAGGCTGGAAAAATTGCTTTTAAATTTAAGTTTTTTGTTTTGTTTTTGTTTTTTGACAGAGTCTTGCTCTGTTGCCTAGGCTGGAGTGCAGTGTCGTGATCTTCATTCACTGCGCCGTTTGTCTCCTGGGCTCAGGTGATCCTCCCACCTCAGCTTCCCGAGTTGCTGGGACTACAGGCATTCACCACCATGCCTGGTTAATTTTTTTTTGTTGTTGTATTTTTTGTAGAGACGGGGTTTTGCCATTTTGCCTAGGCTGATCTCCAACTCCAGATTCAAGCCATCCTCCTGCCTTGGCTTCCCAAAGTGGTGGGATTACAGGCATGAACCACTGCGTTTGGCCTGTTTTCAAATTTATCTGTGTGCTATGACCAGTTATTATTATGCATTAAAAATACTATTGGGTGTGATTAGTTCATGCTTTATTTAAAATTGTTACATGAACAATTAGCTTATATTTTTCACATATTGCTTTATCTGATTATATAAAGACTACTGGTCTCATTAAGAGAGTTTGGAAATGTTATCTTATTTCTGTTTTCTGGAACAACTTGTATAAGAAAAGATTATTCAGTGCTAGAAAGGTCTGACATTTACATGTAAAGACATTTATTTTGAGAGGAAGACGTATGTGACTGTTATTTTGTTTCTTATTGTTTTATTCAAGTTTTCTATTTCTGTTTATGCTACTTGTTTCCTTTTACATTTTTCCAGAATTTTATATATTCCTTCCAAGTTTTCAAAGGTATCGCCGCATTTTTTCTCTGCTGTGTCAGTATTTTCCCTTTTTAGATTCCATATTTTATTTATTTGACTTTCTTCTTGTTTTCTTACTCAGTCTTATTAGAGATTTATTCATCTTCTTAATCTTTCCAAAGTACAATGTCCAGGAAGGGTTCTTCAGGAAGCTGGCTTTAAGACAGAGTATGGAGCAGAGTCCCCAAACCACAGACAATGACATGGGTCCTGAAGTCCGCTTTGCTGGCGTGCTGGCTGCTCGCTTCCTGCTGTGCTGCCCTGTTAGGAAGTGGGCACACAACAGAAGGTGCGCAGCGGGCAAGCGAGCGAAGCTTCGTCTGTGCTTACAGCCACTCTCCGTCGCTCACACTACCACCTGAGCTCCACCTCCTGTCAGATCAGCGGGTGGCATTAGATTCTTATAGGAGCTCAAACTGCATTATAAACTGCACACACCAGGGATCTTGGTTGCGCACTCATGAGTCATTGTCTCCCATTACCCAAGATGGGACTGTCTGGTTCCAGGAAAACAAGCTCAGGGCTCCCACTGATTCTACGTTATGGTGAGTTGTATAATTGTTTCATTATGTATTACAATGTAATAATAATGGAAATAAAGTGCACAATCAGTGTAATGCACTTGAATTATCTAGAAACCAGCCCCGCCATCTATGGAAAAATTATCTTCCATGAAACCAAAACTGGTCCCTGGTTATCAAAAAGGTTGGGGACCGCTGGTGTAGAGTACAGGTGGTTAGGGAGTGCCTTTGGGATTGACACTTGGAGGGAAGAAGACAAGGTTGGGGAGAGGGAGAAGTCAGTTTGCAATGCAAGCCTAAATCAAAGCTTTGGCAAGTTCTGGGTCTATAACATCAGAGTTAACTCATCCCTGGTCAAATGGCCATGCCGTATACCCTAGCCAGGTCAGTCACTGGTTGTAGAAAAGGCAAGGGCACTCTTGTAAACGAGGGGATGTCTCAGGGGCTCATAGCTGGAAGCTATCTCGGGCCGACACTCGGGTCCAAGTCCACGAAGACCAATTTCTGGTTTTGATCATTCTTTGCCTTGCTCTTTTGTCTTCTATCTCCTTCATTTCTGTCATTGTTTTCTTCCTCTTTGGTTCATTGAATTTATTCAGTTGTTCTTTTCCTAGTTTTTTTGGCCTGTTAGATTCGTTTTCCCTGTTCTCTGCTCAATATTTTTAAAGCTAGAAGTTTCTTCATAAGAACTGCTTTAGCTGTATATATAACCTGAGATCTTACATATTCCTCTAATTCTGGGCGGGACTCAGTCACTCTTCGAAACATTTTCTCTCCTGTAGTATTTCTTTTTACCTCTTTTGGGGCTCTTATTAAATATTGTTGACTTTCTTCCTTTATAGCTCTTGCTTTTCTTTTTTTGCTTTTCTGTTTTTTGAGACAGTGTCTCACTCTGTCACCCAGCCTGGAGTGCATTTGTGTTATCTCTGCTCACCGCAACCTCCGCCTCCTGGGTTCAAGCAATTCTCGTGCCTCAACCTCCCAAGTAGCTGGGTTAATATTACACGCATGCACCACCATGCCTGGCTAATTTTTGTGTTTTAGTAGAAACGAGGTTTTGCCATGTTGGCCAGGCTGGTCTCGAACTCCTGACCTCAGGTGATCTGCTCGCCTTAGCCTCTCAAACTGCTGGGATTACAGCCACTAAGAGCTGGCTACCACACTCAGCCAGCTCTTGCTTTTCTTTCATAATTTTATCTTGTGTTTGGGTCTGGCAGATTGGAAATAGCAAGGCATCTGCCAGATAGGAGGAGTCCTGAAGAAGGAGTTCCTAGGTTCCTCCCTCTCTTCTGACAGACAAAACAGGTAAATGCCCAAAATAAACTTAGGCTACCATGAAAGACAGTAACTCTACTCCTCAGCAAGGCAGCAGGATTCCCATCAGCTCCAGAATCACCCAAAGGTGAAAGAAAGACAGTATATACTGTCATTCCTCTGTCTGAATGATGGTCTCTAAACCACTTTGCTCTTCTTTTCTGTTAAAGTATGTCTATTCCTCCCACAAAATAAATAGCTTCAGTTTTTGTACTCTTTCCGAAGATTTCTATTTCATACCTATGTTACTTTTAAACCTAGCTGCCTATAATTTATCCTTTTAGTTCTCAGCTCTGTGCAGAAAGGAAAGAAGGGCAGATAAGGAAGATGTTATGGTCCAAGTAAGCACTTAAGCTCATCCTTTACACTTAACTGCTTAACATTTAGAACTCTGCAAGCTTGAGAATATGTGTGCTTGTGACCTGCAGTATATTCTGTGGAATTAAAACAAGGCAGTCCTGAATTCAGCCTATTGATGGCTAATGACACAGTTGTCCAGTAGACAGACTGTTTAGAGTGAGCCCAAACTTGCAGGGACAATAGAATAGAAAAATTTCCACATCATATGTCACATGGAAGCCATGCCAGTGGAGTGCTTAGTTGGGCTGTCAGGTCAGAATAGAGTGAGAGCAAAGTACTATAACATTTGTCTTCTGAAAGTATCAGTAATCAGTGGTCTTCTAGTATAAACATGTCTTGCCTAAAGACTAGCCTGAAGACCAACACAGGATTGAAAAACATGATATCATTAGTCTTTGAAATAACTAATAGTCTAATTCAGTAACCCAAAGAAAACCAATTCTGGCTATACAGTATTTATTGTCTAGTATTTCTGCCTACCATTCTTTTTTCATTAAAAGTTACATTTGGGGCCGGGCGTGATGGCTCATGCCTGTAATCCCAGCACTTTGGGAGGCCGAGGTGGGTGGATTGCTTGAGGTCAGGGGTTTGAGACCAGCCTGGCCAACACGGTGAAACGCCATCTCTAAAAAAAAAAAAAAAGACATTTGTTTCATTTCTTTTCCTGTTATAGTGCACAAAACACCCTAACTCTCTTGACCACAAACTCAGTGTGTATAGCTCAAAGCTGCTCTTAAATAGACCATTTCAAATTCGCTTCTAGGTATTAGAGAAGGTGGGATGTACTTTCAGACCATGTACCCTATTATGAAGGAATGGAAGAGGAGACAATTTGAATGAATCATCCTGATCTATAAAACAAAGTCATAGTGACTAGGACTCCCCAGTGAAGGTGGTTGACTGGTGACACAGCCCCATCTAAAGAGCCTCTTTCTGTACACCTGAAAACCCATTAAAACAAAGTCACTGCAGTTGGCCTTATATTTGTTCATTCAGTGTGTGTTAAGGATCCATCAAGAAATCAGACTGTCTCTGATGTAACAAACTGACTGTGGTGGGGCCACAGACAAATGAGAAGCACTGCAGAGAGGACAGATAAAGGAGAGGTGCCTGACTCAAGCAAGGAAGGCACAAGAGTAAATGGGTCCATCTAGACTTAACCCTAGAGGCCAGGGTCAGAAGAAAAATGGTCTACATCTGTTCATGGTTTCTATGTGCCAGGGGCTGAGTTAGAAGTTGGTTGGACTCTGGTGAAAAAAAAAGAATAGACATGGCCCCTGCCCTTATATAACGTAAAGGATGGTAAAGAACACTGATACTACACAATGTGCCTACGGAGATCCAACATCTACAAAGAAAGAGACAAGGAACCAACAAGAATCAGTACTAGAGGGGATCTTCTATCATTGTGCGGTAAGGGAAAGGCTTTCTAAATAAAGTTACATCTGAACTCGAAAAAGGAGTCATTCAGAAAACCGAGACTCACAGGGACTAATAATTTGCCTAAGCAAAGAGAACTAACACTTTTAGAATCCAGAATTTAAATCAAGTTGTCCTGATTCCAAAAAATTATAATTTCTCATTAATTGTTCAACAGTTTCCTAGAAAGCAAATTTCTTGAGGCCAGAGGCTATATCTTTATTGCTTTTTTTGGTTTTCTTTCTTTTTTTTTTTTTCAGATGGAGTCTTGCTGTGTCGCCCAGGCTGGAGTACAGTGGCATGATCTCAGCTCACTGCAACCTCCGCCTCCCAGTTCGAGCGATTCTCCTGCCTCTGCCTCCTGAGTAGCTGGGATTGCAGGCACACATCACCACGCCCAGCTTATTTTTGTATTTTTAGCCAGAGATGGGGTTTTCCATTTTGGCCAGGCTGGTCTCGAACTTCTGACCTCAGGTGATCCACCCACCTTGGCCTCTCAAAGTGCTGGGATTACAGGCATGAGCCACCACGCTTGGCCCACTCTGTCTTAAATCTAACACATAGTAAGACATTTAATCAGTTATTATTGAATTGATGCATTTGAAATATTTAGCTTTTTATAAACACGTAGAACATTAAAGGCTAGATAACAATAATATTCTAGAAGAGGTCTGCTTTCAAATCTTTGATGAATATACTAGACAATTTGGGTTAGGAAAAAATGAAGGAGGGTACAGGTAAGAGAATTAGGTATGTATATTTATACTATTAGGGTTATGTTAGAGGAATATATTACATAACACTAAAACATTGAAAGAAAATAAAGTGAGAAAGCTTTTATAATTTTTTTTTTGAAGATTGGGAGTGTGTATATGTGCATAATAAAATAATGTAATTCAAAATTCATGAGTTGTAGAAAGTGTATACTGTTTCCTTGTCTCCTTCAGGATAGGATTTAAGTGTTTTTGTGTGTATCCCTTCAAAGTATATGCATATTTAGGCAAATTTATAATTTCAATTTTTCATTCTTATAAAAATGATGCAGTAAATAATATTGTATTTTTGCACTACCATGAGTCTATTTTTATTATAAATTCCTAGAAATGCAATTGCTAAGCAAAATATGGATTTTAGTCATTGAAATTTTGTGGCTAGGTGTAGTGGCTCATGCCTGTAATCCCAGCACTTTGGGAGGCTGAGGTTGGAGGATCGCTTGAGGCCAGGGGTTCAATACCAGCCTGGGCTATGTAGCAAGACCCCCATCTCTACAAAAAATAAAAATATTAGCCAGGCGTAATAGTGTATGCCTGTAGTCCCAGCTACTTGGGAGGATGAGGCAGGAAGATCACTTGTGCTCAGGAGGTCGATGCTGCCATGATCACACCACTCACTGCACTCCAGTCTAAGCAACAGAGAGGAAAATGTTTGCCAAATTGCACTCCATAGAGATTAGTTCAGTGTGTATTCCTATGCATCCCATGATGATTAAGAAGGCCTGTTACTTTACAATCTCATCAAATGAGTATAACATAGTTTTATGCAATTTTTTTTTATGAGATGGAGTTTTGCTCTCGTTGCCGCGGCTGGAGTGCAATGGCGAGATCTCAGCTCACCACAGCCTCTGCCTCCTGGGTTTAAGTGATTCTCCTGCCTTAGCCTCCTGAGTAGTTGGGATTACAGTTTCCACTACCACGCCCAGCTAATTTTTGTATTTTAGTAGAGACAGGGTTTCACTATGTGGACCAGGTTGGTCTTGTACTCCTGACCCAAGTGGTCCACCCGCCTCGGCCTCCCAAAGTTCTGGGAGACTTAATTGACTCATAAGTAGGTGTTGAACAATGAGAACACATGGACACAGGGAGGGGAACATCACACACTGGGGTCTGTTGCGGGGTGGAAGGCTAGGGGAGGGAAAGCAGGGGGTGGGGAGATTGCAGAGGGATAACATTAGGAGAAACACCTAATGTAGGTTATGGGGGGATGGAGGCAGCAAACCACCATGGCATGTGTATACCTATGTAACAATCCTGCAAGATCTGCACATGTATCCCAGGACTTAAAGTATAATAATAATAATTTACACAGTTTACCAATGTTCTTAATCCATCCTAATGCTCTCCTGCCCAAGAGGGTCAAGAATAGAATAATCAGGAAAAAGTAGATGAGGATTTGATTAAAATATTAATCACTTAAGTGGCTACTGAGTTTAGGCTTTTTTTTTTTTTTTTTTTTTTGAGACAGATTCTTGGTCTGTCGCCCAGGCTGGAGGGCAATGGCGGGATCTTGGTTCACTGCAACCTCCACCTCTGGAGTTCAAGCAATTCTTGTGCCTCAGCCTCCCAAGTAGCTGAGATTACAGGCATGCACCACCACATCCAGCTAATTTTTATATTTTTAGTAGACAGAGGGTTTCAGCATATTGGCCAGGCTGGTCTCGATCTCCCAACCTCAGGTGATTCGCCCACCTCAGCCTCCCAAAGTGCTGGGATTACAGGCATGAGCTACCACACTCAGCCAAGTTTAGGCTTAAGGTAAGCAATGGATGTGGTTGAAAGTTTAGCCACATTTAGCTTTAGAGAAAAATTCTCCCAGAACAAGGTTGTTTACTTATTCTAAACTTAATACTCTAGTTGGTTCTAGAAGAAATAGATTATTAAGCGTAATAATTTCTTTTACTACTGATACCACAAACTTAGTGACTTAGATTTATTTTTCAGTTCTAGAGGACAAAAATTCTAAATTCAAGGCATCAACAGGCTTCTTGAAGCTCTAAGGGAGCGTGTGTTCTCTCGCTTTTTCTTTCTCTCTCTCTTTTTTTTTTTCCTTTTTTCTTTTTTTCTCTTGCATTTTCAAGCTTCCAGACACTACCTTCATTCCTTGGCTTATGATCCCTTCCTTGCCTCACTCCAGCTTCTGTCAGTGGTAAACTTTCTTTTGCCATGCAAGGTAACATATTCACAGGTCCAGAGATTAAGACATAAGACATATTTGGGAGGCTATTATTTTGTCTTTCACAGCAAGATTAAATCTTTGTCTTCAGACAATTCAAAGTCTTGAAGGATGTATACAGTTGAGTATCCATATTCCAAAAACATGAAATCTGAAATGCTCCCAAAATCTGAAACGTTTGGGGCACCAACATAATGTTGAATATGAATGCTCATCGGAGCATTTTGGAGTTAAATTTTTGGATTAGGGATGCTCAAGCAGTAAGTATACACTGCAAATATTCCAAAGTTAGAAAAAAATAAACCTGAAATCAGAAACACTAATGGTAAGGGATATTCAACTTGTGTAATACAACAGCCATAGGTGCTATGAGAATCTGCAGAAGGTATCTGGCTGTTCTTTGGATACTAGAGCAAGAATCGAAATATCCCAGATGGGATGTCCTGGAGCCAAGTAGTGTTTTGGATGAGAAATTGAGGGTATTTTGTTACTGTGCATCCAAAGGATAAAGATAAGAGAAATCGGACTCTCGTGGTGGCTCACACCTATAATCCCAGCACCTTGGGAGGCTGAGGGGGGGCAGATCACCTGAGGTCAGGAGTTCAAGACCAGCCTGGCCAACATGGTGAAACCACATCTCTACTAAAAATACAAAAATTAGCCAGGTGTGTTGGCAGGTGCCTGTAATCCCAGCTACTCAGGAGGCTGAGGCAGGAGAATTGCTTGAACCTGGGAGGTGGAGGTTGCAGTGAGCCAAGATTGCACCACTGCACTCCAGCCTGGGCAACAGAGCAAGACTCCATCTCAAAAAAAAAAAAAAGAAAAAAGAAAAGAAATGAATGTGTTCACTTAAGTTCATTTCAGCAACTCTAATAAGACTAGAACCTGATATATAGTGGTAGTGGAAGAGTTAAAAAGATCATAATTTTTATGTGTGTGCTGATTTTTAAATTATTTCTGAGACCTAAACTATTTTGATAATCTGGTGAACTTTATATACCCTCTTGCCAAAAAAATGCAAATACATACTCTTGTATAAAATTTCAGGGGTCCATAGAGCTTTTGAAGAACAGCCATGTATGCATGATGATGAAATTTGGCTACAAACACTGCAGGGTTCAGTGATTACAAGGAGTGAACTTATTTGACTTATATCCAAGAGATAGACTAGCGGAAGATAAAAAAAAGATCACTTACGAGGTTATGTCAGAAATCCAAGTGAGGAATAATTTAGGGACTAAACTAAGACAGTATTAGAGGAGATAAAAATGTGACAAACAAGAGAGCTTGAGAAGATTAAAAAAAATTCACTGGACTTCTGAAATATAGTTATGTAGTTGAAGGCGAATATGGCCTTATTCTAGGCTTTTCTGGCTTAAGTGACATAGGTAGTTGGCGTTACCACTCAGGAGATAGGAAATAGAGGCAGAAAGTCAGATTTGGTCAGGAAGTTACTGGTTTAAGATCAGATCTACTTGATGTAATTTGGTCTGGGACTCAAGAGAAAAATTCTGATAGAGAACCTTCTGCAAGACACCAGCATGCTGGTGGCTGACACCTTTGTAATGGATGAGTTTGCTTAGAGGAAACATACAGAGAAAAGGCTTTATTTTAAGACAAAAGTCTTAAAGGTCCTTCTATTTTAGCTGGGCGCAGTGGCTCATGCCTGTAATCCTAGCACTTTGGGAGGCTGAGGTGGGCAGTACACAGGGTCAGAAGTTGGAGACCAGCCCGGCCAACATGGTCAAATCATGTCTCTACTAAAAATACAAAAATTAGCTGGGCATGGTGGTGCATGCCTGCAATCCCAACTACTCGGGAGGCTGAGGCAGGAGAATCACTTGAACCCAGGAGGCAGAGGCTGCAGTGAGCCGAGATTGTGCCACTGTACTCCAGCATGGGGAACAACAGAGTGAGACTCCATCTCAAAACAAAACAAAACAAAAAAAAAATCCTTGTATTTTAGACGCAGGTGAGCATAGGAGACTGAAAATTATTACTTAGAAATAAGAAGTTGGAATTATAGTCAATTGAAAATAGGTTTGCCTTAATCTACTCAAGTGACTATAACAAAATACTGTATCTCGGTGGCTTATAAATGACAGAAATTTATTTCTTATAGTTCCAGAGGCTGGAATTTTGAGGTCAAGGCCCTAGGATGGGGTCAGGCCCCTTTTCTAGGTTGCAGACAGCCAACTTCTTTTATCTTCACATAGTGGAGAGTGAGCTAGCACTAATCCCAATCACGAGGGCTTCACCCTCTAATTACCTAATTAGGTCTAATGACCTAATTACCTCCCAAGGCCCCACCTCCAGCTTGAGGATTAGATCTGGAGGTGGGCTTCCATCATATTGGGGATTAGATTTCAGCATATGAACTTTGGAGGGATGCAAACGTTCAGTCCATATAGGTTGCTGAAGATGTAGAAAAGGGCATCATTTATAGAGTGGTGTGGAATGAGCTGCCTGAGTGAAGACTGAGAGGGATTCCTTTCCTTATTACATTGACTCTTCCTTCCCCTCACCAACTCTCAGCTGAAACTACACTGCTCAGAGCTTTCAAGAAGGTTTCTTTATTTACCTGCCACTTTCAAGAAAAAGGCCTTCATGAAATATCCTCTCTAATTTTACTTTTTTTTTTTTTTTTTTTTTTTTGAGATGGAGTCTTGCTTTGTCACCCAGGCTGGAGTGCAGTGGTGAGATCTCGGCTCACTGCAACCTCTGCCTCCCGGGTTCAAGCAATTCTCTGCCTCAGCATCCCGATTAGCTGGGATTACAGGCTCTCACCCTCATGCCTGGCTAATTTTTGTATTTTTAGTAGAGACAGGATTTCGCCATCTTGGTCAGGCTGGTCTTGAACTCCTGACCTCGTGATCCACCCCCACCCCACTTGGCCTCCCAAAGTGCCGGGATTACAGGCGTGAGCCACTGAACCTGGCCAACTCTACTCTTCTTTAGCAAAATTTTTAGCAAAATTGTCTCATAGGTTCCTGAGGTTGATGAAAAACCTCCAAGCAGATAAACAAGAAACATAATTGGTATAAACAGCCAAGAGCATTCCCTGATTGGTAAACCTTCAACTAAATAAACTCTACGTCTGTTTGACCACAGTTGGGTTCCAGTGACGGCTATGTCTTTGTCCTCACATACTCCTCTTCACAATCTTCCACTGTGCAGAGACCAGAGGAGAAGAGCAATGATCTCTATAGGATTCTGAACTTCAGGATCCAACAGAAAGTGTTGCTACTTTGAGAGTTGGTTTAAAGTCTCCAGAAGAGAAAATGATTCAGAATGCTTGATTTTTTCCACATGCCATTTAAAAAAGATGTAACTCTTGTGCTTTTTGGCTCAAGTAAAAATAAATCAGCAGTCCCTCAAATTAAAATTTTCTTGCACATAGTGTTAGATGAGGGGGCAAACAGAAGTTTCCTTCTGTGCTGCTTCATTTCCTTTATTCTTAGAAGAGAGATGAACTTAGGAGCTGTCTCCTCCAAAGTGACACATGGCCTCATGACAATAAAGCTGAATTTCTAGAAGTAAGGAACATGTTACAAGAGAAAAAAATTCTAAAAATTTACATTTACTTATTTTCTGGCACCATCTGATCAAGCAAAGTTTAAGCTGTTTCTCAGTGGCCAAGAAACAGGACCTTTTAAGTTGGGCAGCTACACTTTATTTAGTTTTATGTAAGATATAAGACATAATGTGGCCGGGTGTGGTGGCTCAAACGCCTATAATCCCCGCACTTTGGGAGGCCGAGGCAGGCAGATCAGGAGGTCAGGAGTTTGAGACCAGCCTGGCCAAAATGGTGAAACTCTATTTCTACTAAAAATGCAAAAATTAGCCAGGCATGGTGGTATGTGCCTGTAATCCCAGCTACTCAGGAGACTGAGGTAGGAGAATCGCTTGACCCTGGGAGGTGGAGGTTGCAGTGAGCTGAGATCGTGCCATTGCATTCCAGCCTAGGCAAAAGAGCCAGATGCTGTCTCAAAAAAAAAAAAAAAAAAAAAAAGAAAGAAATATTAAAAAAGAAAGACATAATGTTTAACTGTCATACAAATAAACAGGGTATATGTCTCTTTAACATAAGACAAGATTGGAATTAAGGAAAATTTCTTTCCTTTAACCTATAAGTTCTATTCAGAAGTGATAAACTATACATCCTCAGTTGAAGAAATAATGACATGTAGATGAATCACCTGCTCTTGTTTTTTGTTGTTTAAGAAACAAGAAAATAAATTGACTCCATTGGTGTGGGTGGATGTTTTATGTGGATATAGCTTTCTTATGTTCTATAGCTATCATAAGGCTCAGTGCTCAAAATGTGGCTATTTGAATCCTCAATATTGAAGTTGAATATATGTCTATTTTGGAAATGATGGGAGCAATTTTGGAGTGAAAAAGGGTCTGCACAACATAAGGCTCTAAAAGAGGAAACAAACTTTAATAAGTCAACTTAAGAGATAGGGGTTTGATGAAGTATAGAGAATTTGTTGCTTGCAAATGTGATCCAGAAATTCAGACATAGCTGAGCCTACTGGGGAACTGGCAGTGAGCTAATCATTGTTAGTGCTCCTTATTATCCTGGAAAGGAACTTAATATAGGATGCTTGTGGTTTAAGGGAAATTTAATGCAGTATTATTCCTCTTAAATTATCAAACCAATATACATAGAGTAGTGAATGTTAAATCATGTTACCACAGAATGTAATGAGACCATTTAAAAAACTGAGATAATTCTACAGATATGAAAGCTATCTGGCACATATTGAGTGAAAGAGAAACTTCTAAAATATCTGTAAGATTTCCTTAGCTGTATATTCTAAATGAAGCTTTATGCACATTGCAGACTTTATTAGTTTACTTTTGCTGCCTAATAAACCACCCCAAAACAGAGCTATTTAAAACAGAGAACTGAATAGTTCTCTTATTGTTGGCTGTTTAGAATGGGGGTGGGTGATCCAGGATGGCCTCACTCATATGCTGGAGATGACAGGCTAGGTGGTCAAGGGGCACCCTCATTTATAAGTACAAAGGTTGGGTCCATGTCAGCTAGGCAAATGGCCACATTAGTTTCATGACCCAGCAGACTAGCCCAAGCTCTTTCTCTCGGTGTCCAGAGTTCCCTGCAGCAAGAGAAGCAAGTCTGAATGCACATGCACTTTTCAGCCCTCTACTTAAGTCACAATTTGTATTGCCCAACTGACCAAAGCTAGTCACGCAGCGAAGCACAGAGTCGCAGAGGGAGGTGGCTACCTGAGGAAGGGAGTTACAGAGATGTGAACAAACTGACGTTATCGTTATAATCTACCACACAGAACTCATGTGCATTAATATCAAGTACAGTGTTGAAAATGTCAATTTCTTTGCTTTCCTTGGTTAAACCCCGGATGTTTATTTACTTATATAAGCTACAATTATTTTGTGTAATCAAAATGAGACTGTTGAGTCTAGACAAAGGAACGTTCATGCTACTATTATCCAAAGTCAAATGCTATTTGATATGGTTTGGATTTTTTTCCCTCCAGATCTCATGTTGAAATGTGAATTCCAGTGATGGAGGTGGTCCTAGTGGGAGCTGTTTGGGTCATGGGGGTGTATCCTTCATGAAGGCCTTGGTGCTGTCCTTGCTGTAAGGAGTGAGTTCTCACTCTATGAGTCCATGAAAGATCTGATTGTTTAAAAGAGGCTGGACGGTCTGGCGCGGTGGCTCACGCCTGTAATCCCAGCACTTTGGGAGGCTGAAATCTGCACTTCGGGAGGCTGAAGAGGGCAGATCACGAGGTCAAGAGATCTATACCATCCTGACCGACATGGTGAAACCCCGTCTCTACTAAAAAATACAAAAATTAGCCGGGTGTGGTGGTGCGCGCTGGTAGTCCCAGCTAGTCTAGAGGCTGAGGTGGAAGAATCACTTGAACCGGAAGGCGGAGGTTGCAGTGAGCTGAGATTGCGCCACTGTGTTCCAGCCTGGTGTCAGAACGAGACACTGTCTCAAAAAAAAAAAGAACCTCTTCCCTCTCTCTCTTGCTGCCTCTCACCATGTGACACTCTGGCTCCCTGTTTGCCTCCCACCATGATTGTAAACTTCCCCTGGTGAGGCCACACCAGAAGCTGAGCAGATGCTGGTGCCATGCTTCTAAGCCTGCAGAACTGTGAGCTAAATAAACTTCATTTCTTTATAAATTATCCAGACTCAGATATTCCTTTATAGCAATGCAAAATGAACGGATACACTGTTTTACCAGGAGACTAATCTGGAACTGAGAATAGGTACATCAAATATTACTTATCTTTATTTTTATATTTTGAATAAAGAATTCATTCACACAGATCAAAAATTACCAAAGGGTTAAAATCCTGCCACCTGTATCTCTTATCTACCTGGTCTCTTCGTCAGAGAGAATCAATGTTAAGGGTCTCCTACAGGTCCTTCTAGAGATGTTTTATGCATATGCACAAAAATATGTATATGCATCCCCTTTCAAATATGACTTAGATCCCTTCCCAGTGTCATTTCAACTCGGGATCTGGAAATCAGGAGAAAGAAGGCAAAGTGCCATGTGGTCTGTTTTTTGAAAAGTGTTACAAATGAACAGGTAATTAAAAAAAAATTTTATTGACCCACAGATAGGTATGGTATCAGAGTTGTGATATTATTAATCTATAAAAACCAAGCAGCTGGGTGTGGTGGCTCATGCCTGTAATCCTAGTACTTTGGGAGGCCGAGGTAGGCGGATCACCTGAGATCAGGAGCTCAAGACCAGCCTGGCCAACATGGTGAAACCCTGCCTTTACTAAAAATACAAAAATTAGCCAGGTATGGTGGTGCATACCTGTAATCCCAGTTACTCAGGAGGTTGAGGCAGGAGAATCACTTGAACTCAGGAGGCAGAGGTCGCAGTGAGCAGAGATCGTGCTACGGCACTCCAGGGCGAGGCTCTGTCTCAAAACAAAAACAAAAACAACAGAAAAACCACACACACACACACAAAAACGAACAAACAAACAAAAAACTAAGCATGCACTAGGTCAGAGGAGATTGAAAGAGATTAACAACTTGGAAATATAGTGACCTTCTGCTATTTATTGTCTATTGTGTGGAGGCAGATTAGTGACTATCTGGCCAATACTATAAATTGTATAACATTTCTTTCTTTCTTTTTTTTTTTTTTTTTTTTTAAGAGATGAGTCTTGCTGTGTTGACCAGGCTGGTCTCAAACTCCTGGTCTCAAGTGATTCTCCTATCTCGGCCTCCCAAAGTGCTGGATTATAGGCACAAGCCACCACACCTGGACATAAATTGTATAACATTTCTTGAAAGTGATTTCAGATTATTTTTTAAAGGAGGCTTTCTAAAAAGTCCTCAGATGCTTTTATGTTAGTAAAATGTATTTCCTGAACCTCTAACTATAACCACTATTCTGTTAAGTTAAGGTTTATTCCTCTAGTTTAAAGTTGGACTTATACAAGTGTACAATGGTATATGAGGTAATGAAACATACAGTTGTCTACATGCTGCATTTATCTCTTTATTCATTTTTATCACTGCACTTAAATGTGTTTTATTAGGACATCTCAAGAGCCTCTTCCAGCTTTGCTATTGGATTGAGATCAAGCATGCTTAGCAGATAGTAGATATTCAACCAACATTTCTTCAATGAATGAATAAATAGCTTACACATAAAACTCGTAAGGGGTGTTTAAGAGGGGCGAGATTTCTCAGTCTTCTTTTTTTCCCTGCAGATATGACTAACAGTGAAAGAAGGAGGTATGATGAAGTTGAGCAATGAAATGTAGTGGATCATAGAATTCCCACAGGTTACTAAATTTGAGAAAGAAAATACTCTTATTCCTCTTTTTCTTCAACCTCCCTTATTTTAAAGGCATAGTGAAAAGAATACTGATGTTGCAGTTAAACAGAGCCATCCTCAGATCCTGGCTTTATCACTTACCAGCTATGAGAAAGTAGGGGCACTCCTCACCCTCCCTCATCCTGTTTCCTCATCAGTTAAAGGACAGTGGTGTTTCTGATCAGATTGGGCTGCTGTTTTGTGAGAGAATGTCCATAAAACTTGAAGAAAACAGATCCTTAAGAAATGGTAGCTATTATTGTGATTCTCAGTAGTTCTCAGTAGAATGTGTAGAAGAAAGACAAACTGCACCAGTGTAAGGCAGGAGAAAGTAATGAAGGGCTGATGGCAGGAACTGAGACATCACTTTGTCTCGTCTCTCCAGTTCTAATTTCCTCCAAAACGTCCTCACTGTCAAATAAATAATCTTGAGTATTTATCTCATTTAACTCTCCTGCTTGAAACCTCTTTACCTCTTTCTGACAATGTCTCAATAGGAAGTTCATGTCTGTTCTTAATGTGATGCTATTCTTTTTTTTTCAAATTTCCCAAAGCAAAATCTCTGCTCCTGCTGACACCGGTGAACTTGTTCTCACTCACATCTAGGCTTTATGTCCAGCTGTTCTTCCCATCTTGCCCTGTCCTCTCACTCACCTTTCCCTGCTCCATATCTCATAAAAGGATCAAATAGCAAAGCCCACCCACAGAAGAGTTGAGAGCTACCTTTCTGGTTTTCTGAATTATTGTATATTTGCCTTTTGTCGTAATTTAACTTTACATTAGAAGTATCATTTGTCTTTTCAATAAGAGTATTTCAATAAGAATGTACAAGCATGGTGGCTCAGCCTGTAATTCCAGCGCTTTGGGAGGCTGAGGCGGGTGGATCACCTGAAGTCAGGAGTTCGAGACCATCCTGGCCAACATAGTGAAACCCCGTCTGTACTAAAAATACAAAAATTAGCTGGGCCTGGTGGTGGGTACCTGTAATCCCAGCTACTGGGGAGGCTGAGGCAGGAGAATCGCTTGAACTCGGGAGGCAGAGGTTGCAGTGAGCCGAGATCATGTCATTGCATTCGAGCCTGAACAAGACTGAGACTCTGTCTCAAAAAAAAAAAAAAAAAGTGTTTTCTCAAGGCTGTATTTGTACTGTTATATTTCTTGGCATCCAACCAAGATGCTAATATCTTTAATTCATGTTCCTTAGTGAATTCTACAAAAGGAGTCTGTGGGTCCAATTACCCCTTCACTGATAATTTTAATAATGCATCTAAGGAATTAGGGCTTTCTTTTCCAAAAACCACATGGGTCTGTGGTTCCCTCAGCTATTTCTACCTTAAAGTACAATTTTCTCCACCATAAATAATTCTATTTCAGGAACACCCTCTGAAAGTAGGGCAAGTAGCTTTCAGGTTATGTAAGCTACCTGAAATTTAGGGATAGCGTAATTTTTCTGTTCCAAATTTCCATCTACAAGTAAAGACAGGATACTTAAAGCAATGGTACAACACCAATGTAAATTAATCTTTTTTTTTTCCCCTTCCTAATCCTACTACGACCTGATGTCTCTTGATGACTTTTTAAGTAGAATTGTTCAGACACATGGATTCCTATCCTTGTTTAATTTTCTTGGCTTCAAAAATGGGCTCAAGTAAAGCCAAGATTCCATTCTTCTGCTTCATTCTCTTAGTCCCCTAGGACTGTGTAGTCAATTAAGCTATGCTTCCAAGAATGCTAAATACTCATTAACATTATTAATCATTTCTAAAGTACCAGTGGTCTGATTTCCTCTGGGAAATGCTGTACTGCTTTCGAGGGTTTCTCAGATCTGGTCTACTACAAAAGCCTTTCCTAGGGCCATATTCTTCAGCTCTGTTGTCGGATAAGCTAAGGCTAAAAAACTTCCTTGTTGATAGAATGACTTTGGGTTTTAGATTCAGTCTCATGGCTTCATAAATCACTAGAGACGTAATATCTGGATATGGTTTTCTTTCAGATGAAATTATTTAAATCACAACTGAGCATTAAAATGTTCAATAACAAGAACTGGATTAAGTTTGAAAATGAGATAATATATAATAAAAAAGATACACCATTGCTAATAGTAACAAACATACAGTCCTTCACATATGTTAACTGATTTGATAGTCACAACCACTCTATGATATAGGTATGATTATAACCTCTATAAACCTTTATAAACGGCAGACCCACAATTCAAACACCCAGGCAACGTGGACCTCGAGTTATTTCTGTTAAACGCTATGCTACTATAAAGTGAGAATATCTGTGTGTGAGATAAGTGGCTGAAATTCAGATACCTCTGTAACCTAGCGTGTACTATACAAAGGTAATACTGAGGCTATGGGCACGGCCCCATCTTTTGAGGAGAGACTTTCAGTAGTTATCCATGAAACTGATTTAATTAGAAATGTTTGGTTAGTGGCCCTGTCTGTGAAATCTCTGCCAATAAACACATTTGCATATGCCAGTTGAAATGCCACCTTACAGTGTGTTAGGTGTAAGTTTCTAGTACTTACCCTTAACTAGATGAGGCTGAATAATGATATGACTCCCACGTCTCCTCCACACTCCACATCAAATTAGCACAAGTCTTCCCGCTTCTCCCTTCAGTGCTCTAATTCAGGGCATGCAGAGCTGTATAGATAATTTGTTTTTGACACATCTAATTTATGTATTTGTCTCTTATATTAGTTTAGGAGACTATGATAACTACAGGAACTTTTTGTTATTCATTGTCCCTTCTGTAAGGGAATGTCTAAAAATTATATTACACCGTGATAATACCATGCAGCCATTTAAAAAGATTAAGATAGATACAGACAACGAACTACTAGTGCTATTGCTACTGCTGTTACTATTACCTTGCTGCTGCTAACACCTCCACCTCCAAAACTATTGTTTCTAACAGCAAACCCTCGTATGGCCTTTTCTTTGAGTTAGGGGATGCTCTAAACACTTCATGTTTATTAATTAATAGCCATCTCTGGAAGGATATGCAAGAAATGATCATTTCCTCTGGAAAAGGAGTCTTGGGCAACCGGTGTCTGGCCTAGGAACTTAGTTTTCATTGTATCCTTTATATTTGTCTGAAATAAGCACACATGTTGTATTGAATTTAATAATAAAATAATTTTAATGTCATAGTAATTTTATTAATTTAAAAATAATATGATTATAAAAGTTGGCTTCCTTTCCAACTTGGACCAGGCAGAATGGCTCCTGCAAAGAAGGGTAGAGTGAAGAAAAAGGGCCATTCTGCCATCAATGAGGTGGTGACCCGAGAATACACCATCAACATTCACAAGTGCATCCATGGAGTAGGCTTCAAGAAGCATGTCCCTCAGACCCTCAAAGAGATTCGGAAATTTGCCATGAAGGAGATGGGAACTCCAGATGTGCGCATTGATACCAGGCTCCACAAAGCTGTCGGGGCCAAAGGAATAAGGAGTGTCTCATACCGAATCCACATGCAGTTGTCCAGAAAACGTAATGAGGGTGAAGGTTCACCAAATAAGCTCTGTACTTTGGTTACCTATGTACCTGTTATCACTTTCAAAAAATCTACAGACCATCAATGTGGATGAGAATTAATTGCTGATTGCCAAATATATCAAATAAAGTTATAAAATTGCAAAAAAAAAAAGTTGAAGTAGGTAAATGGAAAATAAACAGCAAGCAGTACGTGAATACATGTGCACTGCGGCTGTAAATTTAACAGAAAAAAAATATGTTATGACCAACACTAAGAGACACACTTCAAATCTCTCTTCAAGAAAAGATTCACTGTTTTGTATTTCTACCAACAGTGTACCAGCATTCTCCTTTCTCCACATCCTCACTGGCACATGTAATTTTTTGTCTTTTTGATGATAGCCATTTTAACTGGGGTGATGATATCTAACTGTTGTTTTGATTTGCATTTTCCTAATCAGTGATGTTGAGCATTTTTAATATACCTGTTGGACATTTGTTTGTCTTCTTTTGAGAAATGTCAGGTGTGGGGATGAGGAGAGGTAGGTCAATGGTTATAAAAATGGTTATACAGTTGGAAGGACTAAGTTCTATTTGATAGCACAGAAGGGTGACAATAGTTAATAATCTATTGTATATTTTGAAATAGCTAGAAGATTTAGAACGTTTCCAACACAAAGGATTGATACATGTTTAAGCTGATGGATACCTTAATCACCCTAATTTGATTATTCCATAGTCCATACATATATCAAAAATAACATGTACCACATAAATATGTAAAATCATTATGTATTGACTTTTTAAAAAAAGGACTGGCTGCCCAGCTTCCAGAAGTGGTGAGTTGATAGCCTCCAGCTAGATATTCAAACCGAGGTCCTTCTCTTTTCCGAATGTCTGAGCTAGGTGGTGGAACAACGGCTTGCCCAATCCCTTCCAGTGTGAAATTCCTTTAATCTTTGCTCCGGAGCTCCCCACTGTGCTGGGGATTTTGTCAATTCCGCGTGGCAGTCTGACAGCTCCCCCTGCTGTTATGTGCTAGCCTTTTCTTTTCTTTTTTTTTTTGGCAAGAGATAACACAATTTATTGAAATATATTCCAACTCAAGATGAAGGTGAGCAGTTTACCTAGAAAGGTTTATATGTTTTAACTATAGTTTTTCATTGAACCATTTTTTTGAAACGTCTTTCTTTTCATTCATGCTTCTTTTATTCTTTCACTTTAGATGTTCACAGTGTTATACAAGTGAAAAGACAGAAACCACCCTAAACGTATGGCTTTATGTACATAAAAATTCAATAATGTTGCCATAACCCCTAATACAGTGTGATCCTTATTATCCAGAATAAACTTTTGTGCATATTAAATTCTTCAAGTGTATCTACAGCAGTGCTTGTAAAACTGAGGTCCCACTGCTAAGTCAATGGGTATCTCTTTGAAGATCACTTCTGACTTCAACACAATTATGGTAGAGTTGTAACAGTCTTTTTATTTTACATGTATCATACATTCTCAAATATTCTAAAATGCTCAAATGAGCCAAACATATACTTTGATTTATATCTACTTTAATATTCCCTTTATACAGCACCAGAGGTTAAAAATGGATTTGAGTAACCAAATATTCTCTTTCCTTTATTAGTTACAATTTATCATCATTTATTTTATAACATTAAACCCAAATTGAAAATGACGCCCTGGGTCAAATGCTTTCACCTTAAATAAACATTTCATCCACTTCATACTTAAATACCTAGTTATTTTTCTATAACGTATGTTTCTTGGTAAAAACTGCTGAATCAACTAAGCCGAACACCAACTTATCTTTGAGGATTAGGCAAGTCGGATAGGATTCTCTAGGTTTGCTTTAAAACTTTTAAGAAATCTGGTTGCCACTTCGTCATCAACCACTCGACTGTCACTTGACATCATGACTGTGATGAGCTGGCGCTGCTGCAGTTTGGCATTTCCCTCTTCATCCTCAGTGAGCTTCAGCACAGGTTGGAACCTCCCAACAGCCAAAATGCAGACCTGAGGAGGGTTAATCACTGCAGTAAATTTATCGATGCCAAACATCCCCAAGTTGGAAATACTAAAAGACCCTCCTTGGTATTCTTTAGGTAACAATTTTCCATCTCTTGCTTTCTTTGATAGAGCCTTTACAGAGTTAGCAATTTCCTGGATACCCTTAGCAGCAGCGTCTTTAATGATTGGTGTAATTAAGCCTTTATAAACTGCTGCCACAGCCACTGAAATGTCAATACATGGCAGTTACTTTGGGCCCTCTGCATCCCAGCTTAGGTTAACATCTGGCATTTGTTTAAGGCTAACAGCTGCTGCCTTGATGATAAAATCATTTACTGATACTTTAATGTCACCTTTGACCAGATCTTGCCTAACTTTTAAAACAGCTCCAAGGTCACAGTCAGCAGTAGCATATGCATGAGGTACAGTACTTTTAGATTCAGTTAATCTCTTGGCAATAACTCTTCGAATATTGTTGGCGGGGATTTCAGTGAATGTGCCCACTGCATTGGGTTGTCCA
This sequence comes from Cacajao melanocephalus, assembly GCA_963573385.1. Classification (NCBI taxonomy): domain Eukaryota; kingdom Metazoa; phylum Chordata; class Mammalia; order Primates; family Pitheciidae; genus Cacajao; species Cacajao melanocephalus. Next base: position 14,881 of record CAUYLG010059492.1, on the reverse strand, counting down.
GGAGTTGATACTGGTGGGATCATAGGCCGGGGATAAGATGGACCAGCTATGGCCTGTAGGGGTGAAGGTGCTGTGGGAGTGGCTGCAGGGGCTGGGGTTGGTCTGGACTCGGTAATCCTGCCCATCTGTTTCAACTGGGCAAGTCTGAGAGCATCCTCTTTAGTGAATATCCCTTGAGGACCAGTGGCTGTGCCCTGGCTAGCATCCAGTGAGTGTTTTTCCAGAATATTGCGGGCAGCTGGACTTAAACGGGACTGTAGTGTCCCGGGTGTATGTTCCTTCTTGACAGGGATGGCAATATGTGGTTCTGGTGAGGGACGAGGCTCTGAAGGTTTTGAAGCTGGTGGTGCAGGACCTGCATCTTTGGGAATTTCAACGTGTTTCCAATCTTCTCTTTCTTCTACTATCAAACCAATTAGTGAACCTCGCGGTATATTTTTAGTTCCTTCAATCACAATTTTGGCCACGATTCCATCATCACTTGCATCTAAGGTAACCACAGCTTTGTCAGTCTCAATTTCACATAACGCATCTCCAGCACTCCGCTTCACCTTCCTTTTTCAGCCATTTCACAGTGCTTCCTTCTTCCATTGTGGGAGACAGTGACAGCATTAGTATCTTAATGGGATCACCCCGAAGCCACTGCGTGCTGTGAAACCATCTCCAACTGGATCCGCGGCTTACAGACCACCCAACAGCCCCCTTCACCAGCCCTGGTAGGCTTCGGCGGCCAGGGAAGCCCACGAGGTAACGCAGCAGCCGCGAGTCACAACCTAGCTTCCAGGAGCCCGCCATCTTCAAGGCTTTCTCATGGGCTGTCCGCAGCACAGCCTGATGTCCAGCATCATGGCCCCGCCTCCGCACGGTAGGCCACGCCCCGAGACGCTAGCGGTGCCTTTGGGTCTAACTTGCAGCCCTCCTAGCCCCGCCTCCAACCACATTGGTCACGCCTCCCGAGCAGTCTGGTGCGCCGTTGGATATCCCAGCCGGCGGGGCCTTACCAGACCCCGGCTCCACCCGTTCGCCCCGCCCCCGGACTGCCCTCAGCGCCGCCTGACTGCATTTGCGGCCCAGCTGCCTGATACCAGGCTAAGGCCCGCGCGCAAAGCTGTGTGGTGACTGGAGGCCGCGCGGGTCCCTGGTCTGGGCCATGTCTGGCTGTGACGCTCGGGAGGGAGACTGTTGTTCTCGGAGATGCGACGCGCAGGTAGGGGCGGGGCCGCCGGTGCCCGGTATTCCGACTAGGGGAGGCCCAGTCGGGACTGGGCGCGGGGTCGCGGGCTCTTTTCTTTTTGAGACGGAGTCTCGCTCTGTTCCCCAGGCTGGAGCATAGTGACCTGATCTTGGCTCACTGCAGCCTCTGTCTCCTGGGTTCAAGCAATTCTCATGCCTCAGCCTCTCGAGTAGCTGTAATTACAGGTTCCAGCCACCACACCTGGCTAGTTTTTTTTTTTTTTGTATTTTTAGTACAGACGAGGTTTTACTATGTTGCCCAGTCTGATCTCGAACTCCTGGCCTCAAGTGATCAGCCTGCCTTAGCATCCCAAAGTGCCAGGATTACAGGCGTGAGCCACAGTGCTTTGCCTCTGGCCTTTCCTTTCACAAGTTTTCTTCCCTATTGTCATTTGCATTCCTAATTCTATTTTATTTCCTGCTTTCCAAAGAACCCAGCCAGCACATATATCCATGAGGACAAGGACAAAAACTGGAAGAAAACGTAGGTGATTTTTCCCTTAAAATTTGTAACTTCAGGCCGGGCGCAGTGGCTCACGCCTGTAATCCTAGCACTTTGGGAGGCCGAGGTGGGTGGATCACCTGAGGTCAGGAGTTCAAGACCAGCCTGGCCATCATGGTGAAACCCCATCTTAAAAAAAAAAAAAAAATTTGTAACTTCACTTTTTTTTTTATAATTTTTATTTTAATCATATGGCTATATAGTTTAAATGCATGCACAAAGTTAAACAATATACATTGTTTAAAGAATCAACCAATTCCAAAAGACTTGCTAAAATAAACAGAACTCTCTAGACTGTCTACTCCATTTTTGGTTCTACAGAGGGCAACACTTTGAATACTTTTAAGTTGACCCTTTTGAACTCAGGAGTTCAAGACCAGCCTGAGCTACATAGGGGAACCTGGCCTTTACAAAAAATCAAAAATTTAGCCAGGCATGGTAGCTCACACCTGTAGTCCCAGCTACTCAAGATGCTGAGGTGGGAGGAACACTTGAGCCCAGAAATTTGAGGCTGCAGTGAGCTGAGATCATGCCTCTGCACTCCAGCCTGGGTGATTGAGCCAGACTCTGTTTCTAAAAGAAAAAAAGTTGAGAATTTAGCTCTCCTCTCTCTCTCTATTTCCACTGTGCCCCTCCAAACTTCCCAATGTGTGTTTTTTTTTTCTTTCTTTTCGTTTTTTTTTTTTTTTTTGGGGGGCAGAATCTCACCCTGTCACGCAGCCTGTAGTGCAGTAGCTTAATTTTGGCTCGCTGCAGCCTTTGCCTCCTGAGTTCAAGCGATTCTCCTGCCTCAGACTCACACGTAGCTGGGATTTCAGTTGCCCACCACCATGCCCGTCTAATTTTTTTTTTTTTTTTGAGATAGAGGCTCACTCTTTTTTTTTTTTTTTTTTTTTTTTTAAGACGAGGTTTCACCATGTTGGTCAGGCTGGTCTTGAACTCCCAACCTCAGGTGATCCGCCCGCGTTGGCCTCCAAAGTGCTTGGATTACAGGCGTGAGTGACCACACCCGGCCGATAGAGTCTCACTCTTATCACCTAGGCTGGAGTGCAGTGGCGCGATCTCGGCTCACTGCAACCTCTGCCTCCTAGGTTCAAGCGACTGTCCTGCCTCAGCCTCCAGAGGAACTGGCATTACAGGCCCACGCCACCACGCCTGGCTAATTTTTGTGTTTTTGGTAGAGACAGGATTTCACCATGTTGGCCAGGCTGGTTTCAAACTCCTGACTTCAGGTGATCCACCACCTCAGTCTCCCAAAGTGCTGGAATTACAGGCGTGAGCCACGGTGCCCGGCCAATTTTTGTATTTTTAGTAGAGACAGAGTTTCACTGTGTTGGCCAGGCTGGTCTCGAACTCCTGACCCCAAGTGATCCGCCTGCCTTGTCCTTCCAAAGTGCTGGAATTACAGGCGTGAGCCACTGTGCCCAGCCTTAATATTTTAAATATCGCTGCATATTAGTTAGATTATTATTCAATATTTATGTTATTATGACTATGAAAATGCCATTTACAGCACCACCATGTAGACAATTGTAGTTATTTTCCCTTCCTTACACAATTTTCTGCTTTTCCTGAAGTTAAATGGTTTCTTCTTTTTTTTAATTGGCAACATTTCTATGCCCTTGGGACTCAGTATAAAATGATGGTTTCAGGTAAGTCTCTGTTGATACCTGTGGAAATGGAGAGAAAAAAATATGAAAATAAAAATAAAAATTTTCTGCAGTCAGATTGCCTGTGATGATTCTTACTAGCTGTGTGACCTTGGGCTAGCTAGTTTATCTGCTCTACTTTTCTTTCCTTTTCTGTAAAATAGGTACAATAAATACATCTGTTGCATAAGTTTTCAATGTAAAGTGTCTTAGAAGAGTGTCTGCCTACATAATAGCACACCATAAATGTTATATATTAATCACTATCAACTCCAAGCCTTCTGTCAGTTTGCCTGAGCCTCTAAATATGCTCACTCACCTTAGGGAGTCTGTCAATATCATCTTTGCAGAACTGTCTCCCAGAGTCTTCCAACCTGCCCCACACAGGAGCATTGCCTTCTCTACTTTTCTATTTTCTTTTCTTTTTTTTTTTTTTAAAAGACAGGGTCTTGCTCTGTTGCTCAGGTGGGAGTACAGTGGTAAGATCATGGCTCCCTGTAGCCTCTACCTCCCAGGCTCAAGCAGTACCCCTGCCTCAGGCTCCCAAGTCGCTGGGATTACAGGCAAGCGCCACCATGCCCGGCTAACATTTTATGTTTATGTTTTTGTTTTTATGTAGAGATGGGGTTTTGCTATGTTGCCCAGGCTGGTCTTGAACTCCTGGCCTCAAGTGATCCTCCTGCCTTGGCCTCCAAAAGTGCGGAAATTACAGGCATGAACTACTGTGCATGGCCTTGCCCTCTCCTCTTATCCAGGATTTCCCTTTATCTTTGTCTTCCCTTGCTCCTGGTTTTGATCCCTTGACTTTTGGTGCTTCATGTCTTCCTCTTTCTTGCTTCATAACTGAATTTTAATGAAGCGTATCTATAGCTTTTTGAAAAAGAGCTTTCTGGGAAGTAATTTTTCTTTTTTTGAGAAATTCCATGTCAAAATATCTGTATTTTCACACTGATTAATAATTTTATTGGATATTGAATTCTTAAAAATAGTTTGTCTTCAGAATTACAAAGGCATTCTTTCATTGTGTTCTTGCTTCTGTGTTGCTATGGAGAGGTCTAAAGCTATTGTAATTCCTGATTCTGAACTATGACGTCCTTCTTTTTGACCCCAATATTCTAAAATTTCTTTCTTCCTTTCCTTCTTTGTGTTTTTTCTTTTTGAGACAGATTCTTGCTCTGTTGCCTGGCTGGAGTGCAGTGGTGTGATCTCAGCTCACTGCAGCCTCTGCCTCCAAGGTTAAAGCTATTCTCCTGTCTCAGACTCCTGAGTAGCTGAGACTGTAGGCACGTGCCACCACGCCCAGCTAAGTTTTGTATTTTTCGTAGAGACGGGGTTTCACCATGTTGGCCAGGATGGTCTTAATCTCTTGACTTCATGATCCACCTGCCTCATCCTCCCAAAGTGCTGGGATTACAGGTGTGAACCACCATGCCCAGCCCTTTTTCTTTCTTCTTTCTTTCCTTCTTTCCCTTCCTTCCTCCTTCCATTCTCCCTCCTTCCCTCCTTCCTTTAGTATTCAATCTGAATATTAAACTATTAGTATAGCTCCATTAAAAAATAGTAAAGAAAAATTCTAATATTTTCTTTCTATATACCATTGAATTGTTTTGTATACCTCTAGGGGCAAACATCTCACTTTGAAAGCAAACACTTGGCCAGGCACAGTGGCTCATGCCCCTCTTTTTTTTTTCTTGAGATGGAGTCTTGCTCTGTTGCCCAGACTGGGGTGGAGTGCAGTGGTACAATCTCGGCTCACTGCAACCTCTGCCTCCCAGGTTCAAGCAATTCTCCTGCCTCAGCCTCCTGAGTAGCTGGGATTACAGGTGTTTGCCACCATGCCCGGCTAATTTTTGTATTTTCAGTAAAGACGGGGTTTCACCATGTTGATTAGGCTGGTATCGAACTCCTGACCTCATGATCCGCCTGCCTCGGCTTCCCAAAGTGCTGGGATTACAGGCATGAACCACCATGCCCGGCCATGCCTTTAATCTCTACACCTTAGGAGGCCATTTTAGGAGAATTGCTTGAGGCCTAGAGTTCAAGACCAGCCTGGGCAGCATTTAGAGACTGGGCATGGTGGCACATGCCTATAGTCCCAGGGACTTGGGAGGCTGAGGTAGGAGGATTGCTTGAGCCCAGGAGGTTGAGGCTGCCATGAGACAGGATTGTACCACTGCACTCCAGCCTGTATGACAGAATGACACCTAGTCTCAAAAAAAAAAAAAAAAAAAACAAAGGAAAAAGAGAAAAGAGTAGATACTCTAGATCTATTCTTTTGGCATATCATTATGATGGATTAAAAAAAACCCCACAGTACCTTTGATAGATGCGTGTTATTATAGTGTGCCTGCTTTGTATCTTTCTCTCTCAGACTGCTATAGCGCTCAGATCTATACACCTACCCAATTTACAGTTTACTATGCTTTTGTTTTACGAGGGTAATTAAATACTTGTAGTGAGTCTTATGGTACATAAGGCACTATGCTAATACTATAGAGGAGTGTTTCTTAAACTTTCATATATATTCAAATCAGTTGAAGATTTCGTTTTGTTTTGAGCCAGAATCTCATTCTATCACCCAGGCTGGAGTACAGTGCCACAATCTCGGCTCACTGAAACCTCCACTTCCTGGTTCAAGGGATTCTCCTGCCTCAGCCTCCCATGTAGCTGGGACTACAGGTGCCCACCACCATGCCCAGCTAATTTTTATATTTTGGTAGAGATGGGGTTTCACCATGTTGGCCAGGCTGGTCTTGAACTTCTGACCCCACATGATCTGTCCCCCTTGGGCCTCCGAAAGTGCTGGGATTACAGGCTTGAGCCACTGTGCCCGGCCTGAAGATATTTTTTATTGCAGATCCTGATTCAGTATGTCAGGGGTGGGACCTGTGATGCTGCATTTCTCATAAGCTCCCAGATGATGCTGATGATGTTGGTCTGTAAAGATGCTTTGAGTTGCACAGTTGGGTGCATGCACAACCTGGTCTCTGCATTTAAGGGATTTATCCTATAGACAGGGATGAGCATGAACATAAGTGAGTACCCCAGATTTATGTAATTGGGATATAGGGCTCCTTTTTTAGTGTCACTATGGTTCCATTCTCCTCAAGGCCACCAAATTTTTACCTACCCACTTGGACAGTTGCAACACGTGCTGTGTGTTTCAAAACTCATTTGTATTCTCTGACTATACTTTTCCTGAGGCCTTTGCCCTTTGAGAATTAATAGATTAATCTGTTGCTTAAAAATGTATTAATGGCCCGGAGTGGTGGCTCACGCCTGTAGTCCCAGAACTTTGGGAGACAGAGGTGGGTGGATCACCTGAGGTCAGGAGTTTGTGACCAACATGGAAAAACCCCATCTCTGCTAAAAATACAAATATAGCCAAGTGTGATGGCTCCTGCTTGTAATCCCAGCTACTCCAGAGGCTGAGGCAGGAGAGTTGCTTGAACCCGGGAGGCGGGAGGTTGAGGTGAGCCAAGATCATGCCATTGCACGCCAGCCTGGGCAACAAGAGTGAACTCTGTCTCAAAAAAGAAAAAACAAACCAAAATTCATTACTGTCTATTAATGTCTAATCCTTTTCAGGTGTTATACTGTAATTTGTACCAGATGTCACTTAAGAATGCAAGCCAAAGAGTCTCTCTAGAGGGTAGCAAGTTAGTCTTAGGATCTGGGACTCATCTACCACACAGTTCCGTGATTAAATACCCAGGAGATACATACCTAGCATAGCCCCAGAAACTAAACATTTTTCTGAATAAGTAGAACTGTGGGCCTGATACACAAAGGAAAAAGAATTCAAGGAAAGAACCTTGTTAGCCTTGAAATGGACTCCTGAAAAGATTAATAATCAGTGATAAATGTTCACTGTACCCAAAGAGCTGAAAATGTTGGGCTATTTTGAGCAAAACCTATTCATCACTGTTGACTCATAATAGCTATCTATCTATTATACTGAACGGTAAGGATCTGCACGGAGGTCAACTTTATAACTTGCTTGGCTCCAAGTTACCATGGTGGCTGTTCCACCTGTTGTTTTCACCAAGGAACCATGTCTTCACCATAACTGCCAACACACACGGACTCACCTCTTCTTCGTTTTAGTAGAAAAGAGAATACGGTATAGTAACATGGTTCTTCCTGTCCAGGTCTGCCTGTCACATTTAACTGAGTGGTAAAAATTTAGGCATCTAACTCTAGTTAATTATTGAACATTGATTAATGACTTTGTAAATGCAGTCTGTTTGGCCTCCTGGGGAATCAAAGATGCCTAGGAGCTGGTTCCCATCTTTACAGAGCTCATATTACAGTTGTTCTGATAATAGAAATTTTTTTGAAAAGTTCATTATGAGCCATTAACAAGTCTTCTTCCCCTTTTTGCTTCTGGTTGATAAGAAAAGTGACTGGCATATAGTAGGTGACCAAAATGTGTATGTAAAGATAACTATTAAAGAAAGTAAGCAGTCGTTTAGGCAAAAATGAGCTCTCACAAGACATAAAAAGTTAATTTCAAAATGAACTATGTAGACTATGAAGGAACAATGTTTCTCAAACTGGGGTCATAGGTTTGTTTCAAGAATATTTTTGATTTTATAAATGTATGAGGTTCACATTTAAGGAATTTAGCTCTGGTTTCATGTTTGTATGTATTTAGCCAATAGTATAATTAAAATAATTTACTATTAGGGAATCCTTAGAAATACTGTCCTTTTAATAGAATATTATTCAATGCCATGTATGAATCCCATTTCAATTCTGTTTCAAACAAATTGCAAAATAGTTTAAAAATTATATTAGAATAAGAATAATTTAAATAACTACTGAATAGTTACTCTTAAGAGAATAATTGATAATTTAAATAAATTATTATTATTATTTTGAGACAAGGTCTCATTCTGTCACCCAGGCTGAAGTGAAGTGGTGCGATCTTGGCCCACTCCAACTCCGCCTCCTGGGCTCAAGCGATGCTCTCATCTCAGCCCCCCAAGTAGCTGGGACTACAGGCATACACCACTACGCCTGGCTAAGTTTTGTATTTTTTGTAGAGATGGGGTTTCACCATGTTGCTCAGGTTGGTCTTGAACTCCTGAGGTCAAATAATCCACTTACCTTGGCCTCTCAAAGTGCTAGGGATTACAGGTGGGAGCCACTGCACCTGGCCAAGAAATTATTAATTTTTTTTTTAGGTGTGATTGTTTTCTATTTACAATAATTTTTATCTTTTTTTTTTTTTTTCTAGATAGGGTTTCCCTCTATCAAAGCTCACTGGAGCCTTGAACTTCTGGGCTCATGCAGTACTCCCACTTGACTCCAAGTAGTTGGGACTACAGGTGCTTGCCCTATGCCTGGCTAATAGAACCTTTATTTAAAAAAAAAAAGTGCTGAAATAGCTCTGAATGAGATGATATGAAGTCTGCTGTTTGTGCTGAAGTAAGACATCTGCAATTCGTTCTGAAGTGACAAGAACTGAGTTGTTAGTATGTGGAGATACAGATTGTGATAGGCAGAAGAGTGGCTCCCAGAAATGTCCATGCCCTAATCCCCGGAAATTTAAGTAGCAGATGGAATTAAGGTTGCTAATCACTAGACCTTAAAATTATGAGATTATCTTAGATTATCCAAGTGGGCACAATGTAATCAAAGTCCTTATATGTGGAAGAGGGTAGAAGAGTCAGAATCACAGTGATGCAATGTGAGAATGACGTTATTGGCTTTTGCTGGCTTTGAAGATGGTAGAAAGCCACAAGCCAAGGAATGGAGGCGGCCTCTAGAATCTGGAGTAGGTAAGTAAATGGAATCCTCTCTTGAGCTTCAGGGAAGGAACTCAGAACTGCCAACACCTCGACTTTAGTCCACTGAAACCCATTCACTAGAAATCATCAGTGAAACCAAGTTGGTTTAGAGGGCTTTTTCAGTTTGTTTTGGCAGAATTTTTTTAGTCCAAATTCAGTTTATTTAATAGATAAAGCATCATTCAAAGTTTGCTTATTTCTATTTCATTTTTATTAAGCTGTATTTTTCGGTGAATTTGTACCTTTTATATATGTTGTGTTAAATTTATTGGTACAAAGCTGATCATTACATTCTCTCATTATTTGTTTGATATATGTAGTTCCTCTTTATTTCATGATATTGTCAATATGTACTTTTTTTTCCTTATTTTAAATCCATCTTTAGGGATTTTTCTATTGTATTACTCTTTCTAACGATTCAACTTTTTTTGAGTTAATTTTCCTTATTGTTTGTCTATTTAATATTTTACTTGCTTCTGCTCTAATGACCATCTATTTTGGGTTTAATTTGCTCTTCTTTCCCTAGCTTCTTAACAGAAACATGGTCAGTTCAAAAAACTTCTTTCCTAAAACAAGGTTTAAAGCTTTAAATATTCTTCTAAACAACTGCTTAGCTGCATCCTATAAATTTTGTTGTATTTTCATTATCTATCAGCTTAGAACATAACATTTTCAAATTTCCCTTGTGTTTTATTTCTCATACTTTATTTATATATTTGGTGTTTAATTTCAAATTTTGGGGACCTTTCTTAATTAATTTATTGTAATTTATGTACAATTTAATTACAAAGTGTTTAGAGAAACTACTGTGTAATATTTTAATGTTTAAAAATGTGTTAACATTTACTATATGCATAATCCATCATATGGTCTATTTTTATGAAAATCTCATGTATTCTTTAAAATAATGTGTATCCTGAAGTTATTATATATAATGTTCTATAAAAATCAATTAGGTCAAGGTGATTGAGATTGAAATCCAAATCTCTGAGTTCTTACTGGACTTTTATTCAAATTATTCCATAAATTACTGGGACATGAGTTAAAATCTCTAGCTATTATTATAGATTTGTTTCTCTTGTCAATTTTGTTTCTTGTATTTTGAAGCTGTGTAAATTTAAATGCATATATATTTATGTTTATTATGCTTCTTGATGAATTGTCCCATTATCATTATGAAATGTAACTTTTAACTCTGGAAATAGTCTTTGTCATGAAGTTTACTTTATATATTGATGTATATACCATTTGTAGTGTCATTTTAAATATAATTCCTCTATTTGCTTTTAAAATACTTTTATTTTCGATAGTTGCTTATTTTCAGTGTTTATGTTATGCATACCTAACTTGTCACACTCTTTCTGTAACTAAAACGTAACTTATACTAAGTTACATATAAAAACTATATAGCACTATATTTTCGCTTACCCCATTCATTCTTCATAGTATTACTGTCATGTATATGTATGTATATGTATACATATATATGTGTATATATATATTTTTTGAGTTGGAATGTTGCCCAGGTTAGAGTGCAGTGATGTGATCTCGACTCACTGCAATCTGCTCCGCCTCCCTGTTTCAAGTGATTCTCCCGCCTCAGCCCCCCCAGTAGCTGGGACTATAGGCACACGCCACCATAACCAGCTAATTTTTTTATATTTTTAGTAGAGATGGGGTTTCACCATGTTGGCCAGGCTGGTCTCAAACTCCTGACCTCAAGTGATCTACCTGCCTTGGCTTTTGTCATATATTTTAAATATACATACATTATAATCCCCAAAATATAGTATTCTTATAATTACATTAACTATATATATATATTTTTTTCTTTTTTTTTTTGAAACAGAGTCTTACTCTGTCACCCAGGCTGGAGTGCAGTGGTGCCACCTCAGGTCACTGAAACCTCCGCCTTTCAGGTTCAAGCGAACCTCCTGCCTCACCCTTCTGAGTAGCTGGGATTACAGGCACCTGCCACCACATCTGGCTGTAGTTTTTAGTAGAGATGGGATTTTGATACTGTTTTCTTTGCTTGTTTTGCTATTGCGAATTCTCCAAATACATACTGAGCCCTAAATCTGCTTAGACCTTTTTGTTTTGTTTTTTTTTTTTTTTTGTTTTGAGACAGGGGTCTCACTCTGTAATCCAGGCTGAAGCACAGTGGCACAGTTCTAGCTCACGGCAACCTTGAACTCCTAAGGTCAAGAGATCCTCCCGCCTCAGCTTTCCAAGTAGCTGGGATCACAGGCACAAGCCACCATGCCTGGCAGTTTTTTTTTTTTTATCATTTGTTGAGATGAGGCCTTGCTCTTCCAAGGCTGGTCTCAAACTCCTGGGCTTGAGTGATCCTCCTGTCTGTCTCCCAAAGTGCTTGGATCACAGGTGCAAGCCACTGCACCTGGTCAACAAAATGATTTTCAGAATGAATCAGTAAATAGCTGTTGGTTTAAGGCTAAAATGGCAGTAGGATTGGTTCAATGTTTCTATAATTTTGAAATTTCTTAAACAGGTTCATGTAAATTAGAGATAAAAAGAAACTTCAAATTGTGCAAGTGCATATGTGTATGTGTGAGACAGAAAGAAGAAGAAAGAGAGAGAGAGACTATTTCTCAAATACAGATAGGTCAAAAAATATCCCAATAGCACCTTGTTAGCACCTTGTTTCTAGGTTAAGAAGGTTTTTTTTTTAATGGCTAGAGTTTTACAAATGTTTGGCTTTTGTCCCCTACTAGTCACTGTAGAAAATGTGCAAAGATGTAAGAGTCATGGCAATCACTATCAATCTTTTTGGCCTGATTAGTTCTTTCTTAAGGCAAAAGCCAAACCTGACACTATTTACTACTTTATCTTGACAGATATATTCCAGTTTGGGTGAAATGCAAAAGGTTTATGATGTCGTTTTATGATATATCATCCCAAGCAAGCTGGCTGCTTGCCACTACAGAGAATTCTAGTTATGAGGAATGACTGGTCTAAAATTATGGCTAATGAAATTATAACCTAGATTTATCAGCATCCGATACTGATAGACACATATTTGTTTGTTTGTTTATAACAAAGTCTGTAATTTTAAAAGTATCTTGGGTCTGACTTTTTTTTTTTTTGAGATGAAATCTCACTCTGTCACCCAGGCTGGAGTGCAGTGGCGCTGTCTCTGCTCACTGCACTCTCTGCCTCCTGGGCTCAAGTGATTCTCATGCCTCAGCTTCCCAAGCAGCTGGGATTACAGGTGCCTGCCACCCAAACCTGGCTAATTTTTGTATTTTTAGTGGAAACAAGGTTTCGCCATGTTGGCCAGGCTGTTATCGAACTCCTGACCTCCAGTTATCCACCCGCCTCAGCCTCCTAAAGTGCTGGAATTGCAGGAGTGAGCCACTGGTATTTTGACTATTTCTTTTCTCCTCATTTTTTATGATCTCTGAACTGTTTATTTTATTATTCTTTTTGGAGCAAATATGTTGAGACTCTGATTTAATTTTTGCATAAAGATTATCCTGAGTATTCAGGATTGATGTGCCTTTGACCTAAGTATAAATCATTGCATAGTGACTAAAAATAGAACTAACCCCAAGAGTAACCTAAGATCTTATTTTTTCAGAAGTTCTTTTTCTTCTTCTTCATTTGTTTTTTTTTTTTTTTAGTAATAACTCAGTCCTGGGAGACGGATCCAAGATGGCCAATTAGGAGCAGCTCAGGATTGCAGCTCCCAGCGAAAGCACGGAGGGTGAGTGGACGCCACTTTTCTAGACTGTTTTATCTTGCCCGCAGACCAGGAGATTCCCAGGTGGAGGAGCCCCACGGGTCGCCAATGCGGCTGTTTTGGCTGGCGCAGCGGGTCTCCGCACAAAATACATGGGTCCAGGCGCCGTTTTAGCTGGTGATTGGAGCTCCTGGGAGACAGAGTTGCCCATTCAACTGATAAAAAAGGAAACAGGGAGCCAGGCCAGGAGATTCCCGGGCAAAAAAGTGCAATGCATCTCAGCGCGGCTGTTTCAGCCGGGGCAGTGGGTCACCGCACAGGAAATCGCAGCCGGGGATCACAGTGGGTCACCGCACGGGAAATCACAGTGGGTCACTGCACAGGAAATCACACAGATCCCGGCGCCTTTTCAACAGGTGACTGGAACACCTGGGAGACAGAGTCACCTGTTCAACTGAAAAAAAAAGGGGTCTGAGGCAGGGAGCTAGGTGATCAGGCTCGGCTGGTCCCACCCCCACAAAAAACCAGCAATCTGAAATGCTCTGGATTGAGAGTTTCACAGCAAGCACAGCTGAACCCGGGACGGTCCAGCTCTGTGGGGGAGGGGCGTCTGCCATTACTGAGGCAGTCCACCACTACGGAGGTAGTCCGCCATTGCCGAGGCATCCTGCCATTACAGAGAGAGTCCGCCATTACAGAGGTGGGCCACGTTGCGGAGGCAGTTCTGACTATACCTGTATAAACAAGACTGCAGGGAAGTTCACACGGCAGCTGGGCGGAGCCAACAGCAGCTCAGCAAAGCCTCTGCAGGCAGACAGTGACTAGGCTGCCTCCTGGCTGGGCAGGGCAGCCCTGAAAAAAGGCAGCAGCATGACAGAGACTTATAAATAAAGCCCTAACTCTCTGAGACAGAGCACCTGGGGGGAAAAAAAAAAGGCGTTTATGAGTTCTGTTATAGCAGACTTAAACGTACTTGCCCAGCAGCTCTGAATGAACAACGGAGCTCACAGTTCAGCACTTCCCCTCCTATAAAGGACAGACTGTCTCCTCAAGCAGCTTCCTGACCTCCATATATCCAAAGAGTCACCTCATAAAAGAGAGCTCAGACTGACATCTGGCAGGTATCCTTCTGGGACAAAGATAGTAGAAAAAGAAACTGGCAGCAACCCTTACTGTTCTGCAGCAGCTGCAGGTCATCCCCAGGCAAGCAGGGCCTGGAGTGGACCTCAGCAGTCCTATAGCAGAGGGGCCTCAATGTTAGAAGGAAAACTAAGAAACAGAAAGAAATAACTTCATCATCAACAAACTGGACATCCACTCAGAGACCCAGTCTGAAAGTGAACAACTACAAAGACGACAGGTGGATAAATCCACAAAGACGGGAAGAAACCAGCGCAAAAAGGATGAAAACACCAAAACCAGAACGCTTCTCCTCTTACAAGGGATCACAACTCCTCACCAGCAGAGGAACAAGGCTGGATGGAAAATGAGTGTGATGAATTGACAGAAACAGGCTTCAGAAGCTGGGTAATAAGAAAATTCTCTGAGCTAAAAGAGCATGTTCTAACCAAATGCAAAGAAACTGAGAACCTTGAAAACAGATTCGACAAAATGCTAACGAGAATAAACAACTTAGAGAGGAATATAAGTGAATTGATGGAGCTGAAAAACACAACACGAGAACTTCGTGACACATACACAAGTTTCAGCAGCTGAATTGACCAAACAGAAGAAAGGATATCAGAGGTCGAAGATCAACTCAATGAAATAAAACAAGAAGGCAAGATTAGAGAAAAAAGGGTAACACGAATGAACAAAGTCTTCAAGAAATATGGGACTATGTGAAAAGACCTAATCTATATTTGATAGGTGTACCTGAATGTGATGGAGAGAATGAATCCAAGCTGGAAAATACTCTTCAGGATATTATCCAGGAAAACTTCCCCAACCTAGCAAGGCAGGCCAATATTCAAGTCCAGGAAATACAGAGAACACCACAAAG
>CAUYLG010059490.1:0-94787 GCA_963573385.1 Cacajao melanocephalus | reverse complement strand
AGGGTAGGGGACACAGGGGGAGGGGATGGGGGAGAGGATTCGAGGGGAGGGGAGAGGGGACATGGGGAGGGAATAAGGGAGGGGACATGGGGGAGAGGATGGGGAGGGGACACGGGGGAGGGGACATGGGGGAGGGGATGGGGGAGGAGACATGGGGGAGAGGATGGGGAGGGGACACGGGGGAGGGGACATGGGGGAGCGGATGGGGAGGGGACATGGGGGAGGGGATGGGGGAGGGGATGGGGAGGAGACATGGGGGAGGGGATGGGGGAGAGGATTCGAGGGGAGGGGAGAGGGGACATGGGGAGGGAATAAGGGAGGGGACACGGGGGAGGGGATATGGGGGAGGGGATGGGGAGGGGACACGGGGGAGGGGACATGGGGGAGGGGATGGGGAAGGGACATGGGGGAGGGGATGGGGAGGGGACATGGGGGAGGGGATGGGGAGGGGACATGGGGGAGGGGATAGGAGGGGAATGGGGGAGGGAATAGTAGAGGGAATAAGGAAGGGGACATGGGGGAGGGGATGGGGAGGGGATGCTGTGGGGAGAGGGGATGCTGGGAGGCAGGGGACTTGGGGGGCAGGGCATCCAGCCCACCCTCAGTCCCCAGGGCCCCTTGAGCCTCGTCCTCCAGGGCTGTGAGAACCCACCTGGCAATGTTAGGCGTGTCGGCCAGGACTCGGTCCGGGGGTGCAGCCTCCTGGGGGCACAGGGCCTGCTGACTGTGGCTTAGCCCAGCTCCCTGGAGCAGGCGTTCCCAGGCCCCCCCACCCCCGGTCCCAGGTACTCCTTGAATTTAGCTACTTCCCAGGCCCAGCGTGTCTCAGACCCATGGGCTTGGCTACTGGCTACTTCTGATCCAGCTACTTCCTCCTCCCAGCTGCAATGTGGGCTCTGCTACTCCCTGGGCTGGGCTGCTCCCAGGCCAGTCGTGTGCAGGACCAGGCGCCCTTTGCAAGTGGGGACCTCTGAGACAGGCAGGCACCGTGGATACATGTTCCGTGTGCGTGACAGAGAGAACACGGCAAGGCACCCCCACCCGGGACCTGAAGACTCTCCCCTGTGTCCCCAGAGGTGATCTTACCTGCCCTGTCTCTCTGGCCCAAGCCTTCGAGGGCTGCACCCACCCTGAAGAAGCAGAGGGGACAGTGTTGGGGTGGCCCAGGCCTCTGGGGTGTGTCCCGACCCAGGGGAGGAAGGAGGCAGAGCCCGGCCACTCCCAGAGCCAGCCCTGTGCATGCCTCAAAGCCGTGGAGGCCAGTTGCTCAGGCCCCTGGACATCACAGTCCCCCAGGCACAGGAGCCCAGCCTTCCACATCTCCCCTGGAACCCGGCTGCGTGGCCGGTCAGACGCCCATCCCGACATCCCCACTGCGGCCTGAGCCCCACCGGGGGAGAGACAGCTGCTGGGACTCAGGACGCCTGCCCACCTTGGGGAGAAGGCGGGGCAGGCAAGCCTTGCTGAGGGCCCCCCCGGCTCACCAGCAGCCCCACTGAAGACCCACCGAGGCTGAAGAGCAGGAACAGCAGGTGGCCGAGGGCGGGGCTCCCACGGGACCTCAGCAGGGGTCGAGCCGTTGGCAAGGCCATGGTCTGTGTCTGCGGAAGGCAGCAGCTCAGGATGGGACCCCCTCCCGGCCTGTCCCCACCCCATGCCTCTGTCCCAGGCCAGCCTGGGGCCACATGGGCCCAGCAAGGGCTCCCAGGGCAAACCTTTGTGGCACCTGCAGGCTGTGTCCAAGCCCTGGCCCTGCCGTCCAGCCACAGAGCCCTCTGTCCCCCGACCTGACTGGCTCCTCCTGCCCGGGGGAGGGGCTGGGTCTAAGAGCCTGGTCCCCAGCCCAGACAGCCCAGGCCTCAGTTGACACCCACCCCTCTCCCAGAAGGGCAGGGCAGGGTGGGGAGAGTTTAGAACAATGAGCTGGCCGCTCAGGCTGGCATCAGTCTCCCCACTAGTGAAGAGGAAGACGCAGGTGTGGGTTGTACTCAGCGGCACCCTCCCCTGGACGAGGCTCCCTCCCCTCCCTCCCCTCCCTCCCTGCTCCCCACTCCCCTGCCCTTGGCTGCAGGTGCCTGGGCTTTGTAAATGCCCAGAGCCCTTCCAGGCAAACAACAAGCTTGAGGCAGGAGGGGCGCTGTGGGGACAGAGGGCACCACCCCTTCCCACCTGCCAGCATGGCATGGGGTAGCACTCGGCCTCTCTGAGGGGCAGCCCAGGGGAGGGGGTCTGGGCATGTGATCAGCCTGGGGATCCCTCGTCCTCTCCAGGGTGGGGTCTGTGGGCCAGTGTGGGGCGGGGAAGCGGCTGGGGAGACCCTCCCTGGACAAGAACTGTCGTCCTGGGGTACGAGTGGGGCCCACAGGAGACGGAACCAGCCTCAACACTCACCCCTTTCAGGGGGGCCACCATGGCTGCGGAGAATACAATGCCACGGGGAGCCACAGGGCCTCCAGGCCTCTATTCCCCACAGGCCCCAGAGAAGTGGGGAAGCCCCTGAGTACGAACACTTTGACAAGGTGGAAGAAAACCGGACTCCCCCAGCCAGAAAATGAACGGTGGGGTGGGACCCTCAGCCCTTGGGGTACATGAATCCAGGCAGGAAATGTGCCCACCAGATCACAAGAGACCTGGGCACACCCCACTCCAGCCCCAGGTGACCCAAGGACCTCAGCACCTGGGGTGGGGGCTCCCCGGGAGCCTGGCCCTTCCTGTTCTGTGGGACCTCTGCAGGCCACTGTGGGCCCTGGAATCTGCAACCTTCACACCTGCAGGGCGGCTGGGGCCTTGCGGGGGCCGCTTCCAAACCAACAAGTCTGAGAGCACCCTGCAGGGTAAAATCTGGTCCGGTGGAAGCCTGGCCATCGCTCCATGCTGATAGCCTGGCCTGGGGCAGCCCCGGTTCTCCAGACGGAAGGCGAAGATTCCACCCACACCACAGCAGAAAAAGCTCCAAGGTTGTTACTTACAGATCCCAGGGCAGGACGCACAGTGGGTCCGCGGGCGAGTCACAACAGGTGGGAGTGGCCAGCCAGGCAGAGACAGGAGAGCGTGGCACTGGCGGCACCCACGGCGAACAGGACGGCCCCTTCAGGTCTCCAGCCAGTGCCCACGTGGTTCTCCAAAGGGCGGTGGGAAAGGGGGAGCCCAGGCCTCCAAGGGCTTCTATGCAGCTGGGTAGGGAGGGAATTTCCTCACACCCAAGCAGCCCCCAGCACCCCAGGTGGAAAGTGGCCCCTCCCAGAGTCTCCGTGGGCCCTGCCCGGGGCAACTATGACGGCAAGGTGATTGGCCACACCTGAGCCTCCTCTGCCTCGGTTTCCTCAACTGGGAAGTGGGTGTGGAGAGCCTGGCAGACTCCCAGGCCATCAAGGGGAACAAATGATAGCTTTGCCCGGGGCAGCTGGGAGTGGCGGGGGCACCTCACGCCGCAGGAATGTGTGGGTGGAGACCCCGAGCAGGAGCTGCAGATGGGCGTGGGCCAGGCCCCCCACCTGGGGGAGAAGGGGTGCCGGGAAGGCAAAGCCGCCCTCGGCCTGCACTTGGTGGGGGTGGGTGGGAGCCCCGGGCCCAGGCTTCACGCCACTCCCGATTCTTGGGTGGTGAAACCGGTGGTGGGGGGGGTGGCAGTGTGTCCGCCCACCAGTCCCAGGTCAGCAGGCTCAGGACGGCAGCCACACAGTCCAGACAGGACTCCTGGGAGCGCGTTCCTGACCCAGGGCAGTGCAGTGTGGACCTTGCAAGGCTGTGAGCCGTCCCTCTTGGGGCTGAGAGGACACAGGTCAGGGAGGCAGCTCCCAACCAGGGCCGGGGCCAGCTCCAGGCACACACCTACCCCTTCCCTCGGGGGCAACTGGAACAGACCTGCCCCCAGGCACTCGCTGGCCGGTGAAGGGGGGCCGTTTTCCCCTCCAGTCCAGGCTGGCTACAGGCTGCTGGGGAACAGCTGCTCCCCCAGACCTGGGACCACAGCCGGGGTGGGTGGCCTTGAAGCCAGAAGCCTCTCCCAGAATGCTGTGAGCTCCTGTTAGCCGTGCGGAATGCGCCTCGGGTATTAACACCTGCGAAGGATTCTGTTTGCTGAAGGGAGGTGTGCGCAGGGGTCGACTCTGATCCTTTTCTGTGGAGTGAGTTTTCAATGATGATTCTCGGTGGAACCCAACCCTCAGGCACACAGAATTCAGCAAGGCTGCCAGGTATAAGCGTCAACTTAACAAATGTCAAGAGGGGGTGAAGGGCCTTTAAAAAAAATCCCTTCCATAGAAAACAACTGAAAAATTCCGGAACAAACTGTAGAAAACCAGTTACCCAAGGGTTCTGGGGAGGGGACTGGCAGGTAAAGAGGGGGACCCGCTGGGAGTGGCGTCCCCTTCATGTCCAGGAGGCTTTGCCTTGGAGGAGCCGCAGATCTGCCACGGTGCTGTGAAGTGGCCCAGACTCCCACGAAACCCACCACCTTCCTGGCCAAAGGAAACCAAGGAAGGAGCCCAGAATACCCAGGGTCCAGAGCTGAAGGAGAGGCCTGAACCGGACGAGCCGAGGAGGGGCCGCAGACCCAGCTGAGCTCTGAACAGGAGCCGTGGAGGAGTCCACGTGCCCGGCTGAGCCCTGAACCAGCAGATTGCAAGCTGCCGACGATGAAGAAAACGTGCTGTGGCCAGCCCGGACTCACCCTTCAACAAGCACCAGGGGAGGCCAAGGTGGGAGAGTTAGTTGAGGCCACAAGTTCAAGACCAGCCTGGGCAACATAGTGACACTCCATCTCTATCAGGAACTTAAAAATGAGGCCATGTGTGATGGCTCACACCTGTAATCCCAGCACGTTGGGAGGTTGAGGTGGACAGATCACGAGGTCAGAAGATCGAGACCATCCTGGCCAACAAGGTGAAACCCGTCTCTACTAAAAATACAAAAAATTAGTGGGTGTGGTGGCACACACCTGTAGTCCCAGCTACTCAGGAGGCTGAGGCAGGAGAATCACTTGAACCCGGAAGGCACAGGTTCCAGTGAGCCAAGATGCCTCCACTGCCCTGCAGTCTGGGTGACAGAGCGAGACTCCAGATCAAAAAATAAAAAAAAAACAAATTCTACTGATGGTCACTGGCATCCATTCCAATAAGACAAGAAAAATAAAAGAAACAAGGCCCACCAGAAAGGAGGAAGCCAAACTCTCTTTATTTGCAGACGGAGTGATTATTCACACATAAAATTCTATGAAATTCCCAAGTAAGTACTAGAACTGCTGGTTTGGCAAGGTCACCGACTATAAGGTTAATATCTGAAAAATAATTGTCTTTTTATATACTAGCAGCAAACAACTGGAAAGTAAAATTTTAAAATCCAGTTGTAATCGCTCAAAAAATAAAATACTTAGAAATAAACTTAACACGTTCGAGACTTCCTCAGTGAAAATACAGAGAGTGGCTGAGAGAAAACAGAGCAGACGTGAGTCAGTAGAGAACCATGCCCCGCTCAGGAAGGCAAATGTGAAGACTCCAGTTCCCCCTACACTGACCCAGGGATGGAGTCAAAATTCCAGCAGCCTTTTCTGAAGAAGCTGATGAGATGATTTAAAAATGTACATAGGGACTGGGCGTAATCCCAACACTTTGGGAAGCCGAGGCATGCAGAGTGTCTGAGGTCAGGAGTTTGAGAGCAGTCTGGCCAACACGGTGAAACCCTGTCTATACTAAAAATACAAAAAAATTAGCTGGGCGTGGTGGCGGGCACCTGTAATCCCAGCCATTCGGGAGGCTGAGGCAGGAGAATCACTTGACCCTGGGAAGCGAAGGTTGCAGTGAACCAAGATTGCACCATTGCACTCCACCAAAAAAAAGAAAGAAACGTAGATTAACGAAACAGAAGAGAGAATCCAGAAACAGATCCACGGTTAGATGGCAAATTGACAATTCAGTAAGAAGGAAGATGGATTGATGAAAAATGATGCTGGAAAACAATGAACGTCGGTGGCGGTGCGAGGGTCGCTGCACAGGGAGCAGAGCCGCGGTCCGGACGGCAGCGTGTTCCCCGAGCTCTCCGCCTCCCCCTGCCCGCCAGCCGAGGCAGCTCGAACCCGGCCCACGGCCCCAGCAGCAGCGCCATGGCCGGGTGGAACGCCTGCGTCGACAACCTCACCGCAGACGGGACCTGTCAGCCATCGTAGGCTACAAGGACTCGCCCGCCGTCTGGGCCGCCGTCCCTGGGAAAACCTTCGTCAACAGCACGCCACCTGGGGTTGGTGTCCTGGTTGGCAAAGACCGGTCAAGTTTTTACGTGAATGGGCTGACACTTGGGGGCCAGAAATGTTCGGTTATCTGGGACTCACTGCTGCAGGATGGGGAATTTGGCACCAGTGGAGCCCCCACCTTCAATGCCACTGTCACCAAGACCGACAAGACGCTAGTCCTGCTGATGGGCAAAGAAGGTGTCCACGGTGGTTGGATCAACAAGAAATGTTATGAAACGGCCTCCAACCTTCACATGCCCCGTCCTGACCCTGTCTGTCCCTTCCCCTTCACCGCTCCCCACAGCTTTGCACCCTTTCCCTCCCCATACACATATACACCGTTTTCTTTTTTGCGCCGTTACCCCACACCCCTTATTGCGGCCAAAACCACAGGGGCTGGGGGCCAGGGCTGGATGGACAGACACCTCCCCCTACCCACACCCCTCCTGTGTGTGCTTGGAAAACTTTTTTGTTTTTTTGGGTTTTTTTTTCTGAATAAAAAAAAGATTCTAAAAAAAAAAAAAATGAACGTCTGGCCGGGTGCAGTGGATCACATCTCTAATCCCAGCACTTTGGGAGGCTGAAGAGGGAGGATCACTTGAGCCCAGGAGTTCGACCCAGCCTGGGCAATATGGCACGACCCTGTCTCTACAAAAACTACAAAAATTAGCTGGGTGGAGTAGTGCACACCTGTAGTCTCAGCTACGTAGGCTGAGGTGGGAGGATTGCTTGAGCCCAGGAGGTTGAGGCTGCAGTGAGCCAAGATCACGCTCCTGCACTCCAGCCTGGGCAACAGAGTGAGACCCTGTCTCGAAAAGAGAGAGAGAGAGAGAGAGAGAAAGGAAGAAAAGAAAGATGGCTGGGCACACTGGCTCATGCCAGTAATCCAAGCACTTTGGGAAGCCAAGGCGGGCAGATCACGAGGTCAGAAGTTCGAGACCAGCCTGACCAACATGGTGAAAACCTATCTCTACTAAAAATACAAAAATTAGCCAAGCATGGTGGTGGGTGCCTGTAATCCCAGCCACTCTGGAGGCTGAGGCAGGAGAACTGCTTGAGTCTGGGAGGCGGAGGTTGCAGGGAGCCGAGATCGCGCCATTGCACTCAAACCTGGGCAACGGAACGAGACTCCATCAGAAAAAGAAGAAAGAAAGAAAGAGAGAGAGAGATTGGATGCAAAATTTACTCAAAGCAAATCATAGACCTGAGTATAAAAGCTTAAACTGTGAAATGTTTAGAAGAAAATTCAGGAGAAAGTGTTTGTGGGCTTAGAGTAGGCAGAGACCTGTCAGATGGAAGGGAGAAAGCAGAAAGTACGACTGATGCTTCTGCTGTTTGCATGACGCCATTCAGAAAATAAACAGCCACGCCACAGAACAAGAGATGTGTGTGCAGTACACATGCCCAGCATTTACAGGGGACATTCGCGGTTCAGTGATAAGACAGACAATCCAGCCAAACACAGGCTGCACATGTGGCCCCGTGGCCGAGCCTGGAAAACAGCGCTCGAAGTGAAACAGCCAGACACAAAGGCAGCATGTTGTATAAGTCCCTTCCGAAGAAACGTCCAGAACAAGTGAACTGAGAGAGACAGAAAGTGGATGAGTGGTTTCCTAGGACCCGGGAGAGGGAGACCAGGAAGGGGGCTGACTGCTGAGGGATACGGAGTTTCTTTCCTTTTTGGAGATGAGTCTGGCTCTGTCACCCAGGCTGGAGTGCATGATTTCCACTCACTGCAACCTCCACCTTCAGGGTTCAAGTGATCCTCCCCCCTCAGCCTCCTAGGGAGCTGGGATTACAGGCGCACACCACCATGCCAGCTAATTTTTGTATTTTTAGTAGAGACGGGGTTTCACCATGTTGGCCAGGATGGTCTCAAACTCCTGACCTTGTGATCCACCCGCCTCAGCCTCCCAAAGTGTTGGGGTTACAGGCGTGAGCCACCGCGCTGGGCCTGAAGGGTACTTTAAATGGGTGAGCTGTATGGCATGTGGATTATATCTCGGTAAAGCTGTTATTTAAAAATGGGCAAAAGATTTAAACAGATACTTCACACACAAAAAAAGAGATTACAAAAGCCAGGTGCGGTGGTGCATGCCTGTTATCCCAGCACTTTAGGAGGCTGAGGTGGGAGGATCACTCGAGCCCAGGAGTTTCAGGCTGCAGGAAGCTATGACCATGCCACTGCACTCCAACCTGGGTGACACGGTGGGACCCCATCTCCCCAAAAAATTCTGAAACTAACCAGGCGTGGTGGTGCAGGCCCGCAGTCCCATCTACTTGGGAGGCTGCTGTGGGAAAAGAGCTTGAGGCCAGTCTGAGGCCGCAGCGAGCTGTGACCACGCCCTGGGTGAAAACCGCGTCTCCAAAAACACACAACACACATCAACCTGAATGTGAAAACGTGCTCATCATCATGACTCATCAAATGCAAATGAGATCCAAAATGAGACACTGCCCATCACGCACCCATTCGACATGAGTCATGAATCCACAGTGAGACACGGCTCATCACACACCCACTACGGCGTCTAAATTTAAGAGGATTGACACTGACAAGTGTTGGCAAGGACGTGGAGCAACCGGAACTCTCGCAAGCTGCCAGTGGGAGTGCAAATCGATACAGGCACTTGCATTTAGCACTTTCTTAAGAAGTTAAACTTGGCCGGGCGCGGTGGCTCACGCCTGTAGTCCCAGCAATTTGGGAGGCTGAGGCGGGTGAATCAGCTGACGTCAGGAGTTCCAGACCAGCTTTGCCAACATAGTGAAACCCCGTCTACTAAATATACGAAAATTAGCCAAGCGTGGTCGCGCACGCCTGTCGTCCCAGCTACTCGGGAGGCTGAGGCGGGAGAATCGCTTGAACCCGGGAGGCGGAGGTTGCAGTGAGCCGAGATCCCGCCACTGCACTCCAGCCTGGGCAACAGAGCGAGACTCTGTCTCAAAAATAAATAAATTTAAAAATGATAAATAAATAAATAAAAATTTAGTCCAGGCTCGGTGGCTCACGCCTCTAATCCCAGCACTTTGGGAAGCCAAGGCAGGCAGATCACCTGAGGTCGGGGTTTTGAGACCAGCTGGTTCAACATGAGGAAACCCCATCTCTACCAAAAAAACAAAAATTAGCTGGGCATGGTGGTCCACACCTGTAGTCCCAGCTACTTGGGAGGCCGAGGCAGGAGAATCACTTGAACCTGGGAGGTGGAGGTTGCAGTGAGCAGAGATCACACCATTGCACTCCAGCCTGGGCGGCAGAGAGAGACTCCGTCTCAAAAAATAAAAAAAATAAACATTAACAGCGTAACAAGCCCTGACGGGGATGTGGAGGGTGGGAAGGTAAGAGGGTGCGGCCTCTGTGAAGAACAGCTTGAGGATTCACAGAAAGTTAAACAGAGAATGACCACATGACCCGGCAATCCAAAGAATGAACAGGCACCTGAAGAGAGCGTCACAAACCCACACTCCCAGCAGCAGTCTTCACCATGGCCAGGGCGGAAACAGCCCATGTCCACTAACCGACGAATGGGCAAATGCAGTTCAGTCCACCCATACGACTGTTCATGAAAAATCAGAGACTATGGGAAAAAAAATGTTTTTCGAGACAGAGTCTTGTCTGTCACCAGGCTGGGGTGCAGTGGTGCAATCTCGGTTCACTGCAGCCTCTGCCTCCCGGGTTCAAACAATTCTCCTGCCTCAGCCTCCCACGTAGCTGGGATTATAGGTGCCTACCACCATGCCTGAGTAATTTTTGTTATTTTTAGTAGAGACCGGGTTTCACCAGGTCGGCCAGGCTGGTCTCAAACTCCTGAGCTCAGGTGATCCGCCCACCTCGGCCTCCCAAATTGCTGGGATTATAGGCGTGAGCCACCGTGCCAGCCTCTGTGAAATATTTTAAAGAGGTTTCTTCTGAGCCAATATAAGTGACTGCAGCCCCGCAAAAACAAACCCAGGAAGCCTCAAGTACAATCCTGAAGCAGTCAGGTTGTAAATTTGGTTCTGCACATGCCAGGGAGGCAGGAGTTACAGGCAAAGCCATAAAGCACCTAACTCAGTATACATCAGTTCAGCCCTAAAAGGTGGGATATCTTTTTTTTTTTTTAAAGACAGAGTCTCGCTCTGTCGCCCAGGCTGGAGTGCACTGGCACGATCTCGGCTCACTGCAACCTCCGCCTCCAGGGTTCAAGCGATTCTCCCGCCTCAGCCTCCTGAGTAGCTGGGGTTACAGGTGCATGCCACCACGCCTGGCTAATTTTTTGTATTTTTTGTCAGAGACAGGGTTTCACCATGTTGGCCAGGATGGTCTCGATCTCCTGACCTTGTGATCAGCCCATCTAGGCCTCCCAAAGTGCTGGGATTATAGGTGTGAGCCACCACCACGCTCAGTTTTTTTTTTTTTGTAGATGGAGTCTTGCTTCATCACCCAGGCTGGAGTGCAGGTGCAATCTCGGCTCATTGCAACCTCCACCTCCTGGATTCAACTGATTCTCCTGCCTCAGCCTCTGGAGTAGCTGGGATTACAGGCATGCACCACCATGCATGCCTAATTTTTGTATTTTTAGTAGAGATAGGGTTTCACCATGTTGGCCAGGCTGGTTTAGAACTTCCAACCTCAAGTGATCTGCCTGCCTCAGCCTCCCGAAGTCCTGGGATGACAAGTGTGAGCCACTGCGCCCGCCTATAGCTGGGATATGTTGAAGTGGGGTGGAGGGGGTGTTACAGGTAGATTCGGAGAGTCTTAAGTTGTCATTGGTCAGAAAAGTCAGGCTTTGTCTAAACCTTAGAGTCCGCAGAACGGAATGTTTAAGGTACTGTAAGGACGCTGGCAGAGCCCGCCCCCTCCAAGGGGTCACAGCGACCCATGTAACAGGAGGGCCGGCAGCAGGTGTGACCCAACCTCTACCTGGCAGGGCTGTAGGTCAGTCTTGTGATTTGTACTTTTTTTTATTTTTATTTTTTGACAGAGTCCCACTCTGTCACTGAGGCTGGAGTGCAGCAGTGGTGCAATCTCTGCTCACCGCAACCTCCACCTCCTGGGTTCAAGCGATTCTCCTGCCTCAGCCTCCAGAGTAACTGGGATTACAGGCGTGCGCCACCACGCTCAGCTAAGTTTTTGTATTTTTAGTAGAAATGCAGTTTCACCATGTTGGCCAGGATGGTCTTGATCTCCTGACCTCATGATCCACCCGCCTCGGCCTCCCAAAGTGCTGGGATTACAGGCGTGAGCCACCGCGCCCGGCCTGATTTTGTACTTTAAACATGAATGCTGCGTGGTCGTTAAGCCTGATCTCCAGGAGGGAGGGGTATAAGGAGGCTGCCCGACTCCCTTCCCAATATGTTTGGGAACTCCATTTTAAGGTTTTCTTTGGGGTTCCCTTGGCTAAATGGGGGTCCTTTCAGTTGGTGTGGGACTTAGGATTTTATTTTTAGTTTATACAATGAAATATCACTCCACCCTAAAAAGGAGTAACATTCTGGCACATGCTACAACGTGGATGAACCTCGAAAACACTAAGCTGGCCACGCAGCGTCTCACACCTGTAATCCCAGTACTTTGCGAGGCCAAGGCAGGCGGATCACCTGAGGTCACGAGTTACAGACCACCTGGGTCAACATGGCAAAACCCCATCTTTACTAAAAATACAAAAATTAACCAGACATGGTGGCTCATGCCTGTAGTCCCAGCCATTCAGAAGGCTGAGGCAGGAGAATCGTTTGAACCCAGGAGGCAGAGGTTGCAGTGAGCTGAGATCACGCCACTGCACTCCAGCCTGGGCAACAGAGCGAGACTCCATTAAAAAAAAAAAAGGTAGGGTGGGGGCAAATGTTATATGAGCCTGTTATTTGAAATGTTCAAATGAATCCAAACAGCAGTGACCAGGGGCAGGGCAGGGCAGTGGAGAATTATTGTTTAATGGGGACAGAGTGTCTGTGTGAGGTGAGAAAGTTCTAGAAATGGATAGTGATGATGGTTACACAGCACTGTGAATGTACACAACGCCACTGAATTCTGCACTTAGAACTGAGTAAGGCCGGGCGTGGTGGCTCACGCCTGTAATCCCAGCACTTTGGGAGGCCGAGGCAGGTGGGTCACGAGGTCAGGAGTTCAAGACCAGCCTGCCAAGATGGTGAAACCTCATCTCTACTAACAATACAATAAAAAATAAAAAATTAGCCAGGCAAGGTGGCAGATGCCTGTAATCCCAGCTACTCGGGAGGCAGAGAATTCCTTGAACCCGGGAGGAGGAGGTTGCAGTGAGCTGAGATCATGTCACTGCACTCCAGCCTGGGTGACACAGTGAGATTCCACCTAAAAAAAAACGCTGGGTGCGGTGGCTTATGCCTATAATCCCAGCACTTTAGGAGGCCGAGGTGCACCTATCACCTGAGGTAAGGAGTTCAAAACCAGCCTGACCAACATGGTGAAACCCCATCTCTAAAAAAAAAGTTAAAATAAAAAATAAGAAAGGCGGGTAGGAACCAAAGCATAAAGGGAACGAAGCAGGACCCCTGAGGTCCCAGAACCGAGGTGCACAGCAAAGCATTGGTAAATGTGACTTCATCCGAAAGAAGGGTTCCTACTGAATGAACGAATGGCAGTTACCAGGCAAATGTCAAACAGACAGAAGACATTTCCCGAGAGTCAAGGGACGGCCAAAAACGAGAGAGGTGGCCAGCGCAGTGCAGAAGCGAGTGGGGGCTGCTCTCCAGGAGGGCTCAGGTTTGACCTCTGGGCATCCGCTGAAATTCAAATTGGAACAAGGAGCTCTGCATTACCAGAGGGCGGTGCCATGGCCGGGAGAGGAATGCCGGAGCCTGCAGGCCTGGAGGGCGGCGGACGCAGCAGGCGCGTGGGTGGTTTTCCTTCTGGTCCGCTCTGTGCCTCATCTGGCACTTTGGGGGCTGCGCTCACAGGTGCTTCAGTGTCCGTGCTCACCTCACCCCTCTCCTCCACCCATCCCACTCCACGCTGCTCTGCGCCAGGGACGCCAGGGACATGGCAGCCGGGGCGCCCTCGCCCCCACCCACCCCGGGCTATTGTTGGCCTTTTCACGCTTCGAATGAATAAAATAACTTTGGTATTGTTTGTTCTGCACATTTAAAAAAAAAATAGCACCTTTTCTCTGATTTTCACAGGGCTGAGCCGTCAGAGTACCGGCAGTCGCGTTTAAGAAGTTGAGCAAATAGAGACTTCTGGCTTTGCTGGCTGGGCCCCATCCTCCAGTTCTAATCCGATAATCCCATGGGGGCTCCCACAGCAGCGCCCATTCGCAGAGACAAGGAGCTGTGTGCTCTGAGCTCAGAGGTTGGCTCCTGCTCCGATCGTTCTAAATTCCACCCCCACCCCCAATGTGGTCAGAACAGAAAAGAACGAGCCCCTGGCTTGGAGCAGACGCATCACTGGTACTCCACCCCGGGTCACCTCTTCCAGGAAGCCTTCCCTGGTTGGCCCAGTCTTCCCGACTCTGGGAGGTCAGCCCCTCCCCTTCAGCCACTGCTTCCTCCACCAGCCAGGCCAGACAGGACGTCCTGCCGAGTCAGAGCTGTGGAAGGTGGCCTTCTATCCCTGATTTACAGAGGAGAGAACTGAGGTCCCAAGGGTTCGAATGAGGGGCCACACCCCTCATGAGAACCAGGTCTTCCAGCTGCAGCAGAGGAGCATGGGCACAGCTCAGAGGCAGGCACTCCGGGGTGGTTCTGGCTCGGCTGAAGGCTGGGTGGGCAGTTCTGGAAGCTGAGAGTCCAGTCCCGCAAAACGGCGTCAGTGCACGGAGCAGCACTTGGCTCAGGGGCTGAGACGCTGGCAACAGCCGGGCCGGAACAGGGGCGCCAGGACGGTTACGATGGAGGAAGCCCGCCTTGCACCAGGTCTCTAGCTTCATAAACGAGACCAGAGTGACTCCATCTCAAAGTGCCTAGCCTGGCACTCACAGGGCATGTGCATGTATAAGGTTCATGCTTAGTAGCTGAAAACAGCTACCTCTCAAGCTGACCCCCAACTGTAATTGCAAAATAATTCTGGCCATGTGGCACATTTCCCAGCGGGCCTCAGCATGTCCAGACCTCCTGAGAGTGTGGCCACTTCACTAAGCGCTTCCGTGAGCAGGCTGAGGCTGAGGCTGAGGCTGAGTGGTCACCGACGGCACCAACAGCCCCGACCCTCGGGGGGCACATCTGCACACTACAGCGCCACTCACAGCTCCTCGTGGCTCCTTATGAGCACAGATGCTAACAGGGAACAGTGAGTTCTTCCTCCTGCTCTCTGAGCACACCCACTCTGCAACACAGTCATTCTTTTGTTTTTTTTTTGACACAGAGTCCGACTCTGTCACCCAGGCTGGAGAGCAGTGGTCCGATCTCGGCTCACTGCGACCTCCATCTCCCAGGTCCAAATGATTCTCCTGTCTCAGCACCCCCAGTAGCTGGGATTACAGGTATGCACCACCACACCGGGATAATTTTTGTATTTTTAGTAGAGATGGGGTTTCACCATGTTGGCCGGGCTGGTCTCGAATTCCTGACCTCCTGATCCACCCGCCTCGGGAAAGTGCTGGGATTACAAGGGTGAGCCAACGCGCCCAGCCTTTCACTCTCGTCACCCAGGCTGGAGTGCAGTGGCACAATCTCAGCTCACTGCAACCCCTGCCTCTGTTTCCAGCGATTCTCCTGCCTCAGCCTCCTGGGTAGCTGGGATTACAGCTGGGAGTCATTTCTAGTAAACTCGTCTCTTGCTGTGCTCTGTGGCTCACCTTGAATTCCTTCCTGCACAAAATCCAAGGAACCCTCTCTTAGAGTCTGGATCAGACCCTCTTTTTTCTGTCAACAGTCAGCGTGTGGGCCCTTGGCTTAGGCAGAGACCTGGTTCTCCCCTAGACCTGTCTTCTCCTCCAGGGAATGGTCCTGCCTGCGCTTCCCCAAGGACACCGCAACATGTAGAGGCCCAGAGTCGAAGGGACCCCTCAGCGTGCCAGACGTGCCCCTGACCCACCCAGGCAAGGACAAGAAAGGCGCTGGGTGCCCAGCAGGTGGCCAGGTCGCCAGTGCCCCCAGCAGTGGTACCTGGATCTCAGTCACGGGGGCCAGCACAGCCAGAGTTCTGAGGTCAGTCCCCCACTGCCCACCCCAGAGTCGGGGCGGGGCCCGGTGGATCTCCTGGTGGGCTGTGGTGCTGGCCTTGGCCCAACCCTGGCCATCTCTGTCTGGTCCCCGAGAGGCAAGGTGGGAAGACTGCTTGAGCCCAGGAGGTTGAGGCTGCAGTGAGCTGACATTGTACCACTGCACTCCAGCCTAGGTGACAGAGCAAGACCCTGTCTCAAAAAGAAAGGAAAAGAAGATGGGAAAACTTAATAGGCAATGCTCACATCGGTGTATATCAAATCATAGAAATATTTCAACAATGGCGGGCGCGGTGGCTCACGCCTATAATCCCAGCACTTTGGGAGGCTGAGGGGGCCAGATCATGAGGTCAGGAGATCAAGACCATCCCGGCCAACATGGTGAAACCCCGTCTCTACTAAAAACACAAAAATTAGCTGGGCATGGCGGCGCATGCCTGTAATCCCAGCTACTTGGGAGGCTGAGGCAAGAGAATCGCTTGAACCCGGGAGGCAGAGGTTGCAGTGAGCTGAGATCCCACCACTGCGCTCCAGCCTCGGTGACAGAGCAAGGCTCTGTCTCAAAAAGAAAGAAACAAAGAAAGAAGTATTTCAGCAAAAGCAGTGCCGTATGGAAAAGGAACGCGAACATATTCTCGGGGTAGCTATGTCCTTAAAGGAAGAAAAGCAGTTATTCATCTCGATGAAAGACCTCAAAATAAAGCTAAAGATTATGAAAGCTGGCCAGCTCGGAATGGGCATCCCCTTGCACCTGCCCATAAGCAATTCCTATAATACGCTTTTTCCTCCCTCCCTCCTTCCCTCCCTCCTTCCTTCCTTTCTTTTTCTTTCTCTCTTTCTCTGTCTCTTTCTGAGATGGAATCTCACCATGTTGCCCAGGCTGGTCTCAAGCTCCTGGGCTCAAGAGATCCTTCCACCTTGGCCTCCCAAAGTGTTGGGATTACAGGCTTGAGCCACAGTGCCCGGCCAATACAATTTCTCATATGTTGAATTTTCTTTTTAGTTTTTTATTTTCCTTTATTTTTTTCCCTACTATTTTATATTTATTTTTTGAGATGGAGTCCGGCCACATTGCCCAGGCTGGAACACAGTGGCACAACCTCCGCTCACTGCAACCTCTGCTTCCCAGGTTCAAACGATTCTCCTGCCTCAGCCTCCTAAGCAGCTGGGATTACTGGCACCTGCCACCACGCCTGGCTAATTTTTGTGTGTTTTAGTACAGAAAGGGTTTTGCCATGTTGGTCAGGCTGGTCTTGAACTCTTGACCTCAGGTGATCTGCCCGCCTCGACCTCCCAAAGTGCTGGGATTACAGGGCTGAGCCACCATGCCCGGCCCTGTTCCACTACTTTAAATTGTCAGCGTTATTGCTCAGAATCCCACTGTGCGCCTGTGGCTAGTTAGCTAACTGCAGCCTGTCGGGGCCTCCACCTGTTGACAAGGTGTGGCGGCCCCCAGGGAAGACGTGTGTGTTGATTATGCCGCTAATAACCCCACGCCCATCGTGACAGCAATTCCTCTCAACGAATAAAACATCTGCTTGGCCAACTGCCAAGGGGGAGCCAGAGTCCTGCTTCACCGAAGGCGCTGCACACGTGGAGCGGGAGGCTGTCCAGATCTGACCACAGGTGGAATGGCCACCAGCACCCCATGCTTTCCTACAAAAAGCTGCTTTCTCTCCAAGTTTTATGAATAACAGGCCGCACGGGGCTACCCACCCTGGAACCCAGGGCCTGGCAGCCTTTCCCACATTCCCTCTGCCACCCAGGAGGTGGGGCCTCGGGAGCGCCTCAGCCCCAGAGGGGTGGAAAGGCGCTGCAGAGTAGAGGGTGTGCCCCCGCGTCCACCCAGCTTCCCACAGGAGCCAGCATCTCCACACTTTTTTGCTGATATCTGACACTGGGTCTTGCTCTGTTGCCCAGGCTGGAGCGCAGTGGTGCCATCACAGCTCACAACCACCTCAACCTCCCGATCCAAGTGGTCCTCCTACCTCAGCCTCCTAATTAGCTGGCACCACAGGCATGCCTCACCACATCCGGCTATTTTGTAGAGACGAGGTCTCAGTATGTTGCCCAGGCTGGTCTCCGATTCCTGGGCTCAAGCAATCCTCCCACCTCAGCCTCCCAAAGTGCTGGCATTACAGGGGTGAGCTGCCGCGCCCAGCCTCATCTCCGAATTCCTACTGGCTGCCTACCCTGCGCTCTGTTGCCTGGGCCTGGCCTCTGGAAGCTGGTCCTGGTGTCCTCCCTGTTGGGGATCACACGGGTTGGGGAGTTGGAAGATTCACCTTCCCCACGTGTACGAGTCCATTCCCACACTGCCAGGAAGACACTGCCAGAGAGTGGGTAATTTACAAACAAAAGAGGTTCGGCCAGGCGCGGGGGCTCACAGCTGTCATCCCAGCACTGTGGGAGGCTGAGGCGGGCAGATCATCTGAGGTCAGGAGTTCAAGACCAGCCTGGCCAACACAGTGAAACCATGTCTCAACCAAACATACAAAAATTAGCCGGGTGTGGTGGCGCACGCCTGTAGTCCCAGCTACTCGGGAGGCTGAGGCAGGAGAATCGCTTGACCCTGGGAGGCGAAGGTTGCAGCGGGCTGAGATCGCGCCACTGCACTCCAGCCTGGGCAACAGAGCGAGACTCTGTCTCCACAAACAGAAAATACAAAAATGAAAAGAAGAGGCTGAATTTGCTCCCAGTGCTACAGGGCTGGGGAGTCCTCAGGAAACATGACCGTGGCGGAAGGTGAAGGGGACACAGGCCCGTCTCACGGGGCAGCAGGCGAAAGCACACGGAGGAGCCGCCACTTTTAACCTTCAGCCCTCATGAGAACTCACTATCCCGCAAACAGCATGGGGGAACCCCTCCCCCATGATCCAGTCACCTCCCTCCCTTGATACGGGGATTACAGTTGGAGGCGAGATTTGGGTGGGGACACAAGAACCACGCCATATCACTTCCCACCAATCCACCCACCAGGCAGCTCCTGGGCCCCCAAACCTAAAACCGGGTCCTATGGCGAGAACCAAGGACGGCGCAGCTCCAGGAGGGCGGCCCTGAGGGGCGGGGGGGGGGGTGGCGGGAACCCCTGTGGGTCCTGGTCCCCTAGCCCTGTGTGTGACGGGGGCACCTGGCCTGGTGTGTCCTTCGGGCGTTGGAGACCACGGCCACACGGACCAAGCCTGAATGCACGTCCTCTCCCGCAGCCCCAGCAGGCGGACACCACCGCTCCTGAAGCCCCACCAGGCAGACCCACAGGTCAACCCACCTCTCCTTTCCCGCTTCCTGGAGAGAGCTGAGTAAACGTTTTGAAATCAGACGTTCGGGAAAAATTAGTTAATTTAGGAAACCTCCGCTCTCCTCCCCTGTTCACCTGTCTCTCCAGGAACCCCTGCCCTGGGGTCAGTACCAGGTTGTGGCAGCTGCCGGCCCACGTGGGCTCACAGGCCCCACCTCCACCCCGCCTGCCCCGCACAGCATCCCTGAGCCACATACCTGGTTAGGGGGTGGAAAGCATCTCTTTGTCCTTCAAACCCTGAGGGTCCCACAAGAACCTGAAAATGAGGGCTGTGGGCGCTGAAGGGCGACCTCCCAAAATATACAGCCAGGCCAGGCCCAGTGGCTCACACTGCAATCCCAGCACTGGGGACCCAGGAGGAAGGATCACTTGAGCCCAGGAGTCTGAGACCAGCCTGGGCAACACGGAGAAACTCTGTATCTAATAAAAGTAAAGATAAGGCCGGCCATGGTGGCTCACGCTTGTAATCCCTTTGGGAGGCCGAGGTGGGCAGATCATGAGGTCAGGAGTTTGAGACCAGCCTGGGCAACATGGTGAAACTCCTTCTCTGCTAAAAATACAAAAATTAGCTGGTCTTAGTGGTGTGCACCTGTAATCCCAGCTACTCAGGAGGCTGAGGCAGGAGAATCTCTTGAACATGGGAAGCGGAGGTTGCAGTGAGCTGAGATTGCACCACTGCACTCCAGCCTGGATGACACAGTGAGACCCTGTCTCAAAAGTAAAGATAAGGCCAGGTGCACTGGCTCACGCCTGTAATCCCAACACTTTGGGAGGCTGAGGCCGGGGGATCGCCTGAGGCCAGGAGTTCAAGACCAGCCTGGCCCACATGGTGAAACCCCATCTCTACTAAAAATACAAAAAATTAGCTGGGCATGGGGGACTCCTGTAATCCTAGCTACTCACAAGGCTGAGGCCGGGGAGTCATTTGAACCCGGCAGGCAGAGGTTGCAGTGAGCCGAGATCCTGCCACTGCATTCCAGCCTGGACAACAAGGGCAAAAATCCATCTCAAAAAAAATAATAAAGTAAAATAAAAATAACAGTAAAGATAACTTAGCCAGGCATGGTGGCACACACCTACATTTCCAGCTACTTGGGAGGCTGAGGCAGGAGGACCGCTTGAGCCCAGGAGGTTGAGGCTGCAGTGAGCTGTGATGGCACCACTGCACTCCAGCCTGGAAAAAGAGTAAGACACTGTATTAAAGAAAAAAAAATTTAGAGCAGTGCAGTCACAGGCCAAGGAGGCCTGGAGCCCCTAGAGGCTGGAGGAGGTTTCTGCAGCCTCCAGAGCTGGGAGGGGACGCAGCTCTGTTACTTTAGCCACTGGCGTGTGATCCCTTCTGAGGCTGAAACTCTGACACCAACCCAGGGGAGGGTACCAGGGGGCTCTACCAGTCTCATGACCCCGGACCCGCAAGAGGATGCTGGCACGGATCTCCCACCCAACCACAGGGGGCGGCTGTAGGCAAAGGGGAGACCTGTGGGTGACCCCAGAGCAGACGCCCCCACCAGGCACCCATCCCAGCCCAGGGAAAGGAGGTGCCACACATGGTCACAGCATCATGGCAACCTGGGCTCCAGCCGGCCTCACCCTGTGTCCCCCAGCGGCCCTTGTGTCCTCCCATGCCCTCCCTGACCCATGTAAGCCCCGGGTTCCCAGGCTGTGGCTCAGGGACTGGCACATGGGAAGTTCGTGGTAAATACTCGCTAATGATGATGATGAAACAATTTGCAAAATAGAGAGCAGGGACCCCAGAGGCCTGAGGCTGCCACTAGAGCCCAGGGGCTCCAGGGAAATGTCTTCGAGTTAATGAAGAACTCTCCAGGGGCTGAGCCCCCACCCAGCTCCACCCAGACCAGCGGAGGAAGCTCACCTCAAGACGCTTCCCAAACCTCGACAGCACTCTGCCCTCACATCTTCCGCAAACCCACTCCATGGCAGTGCAGTGGCACTAGGTTTCTTTTGCATGCTTTTTCTTTTTTCTTTTTTTGAAACAGAGTCTCGCTCTGTCACGCAGGCTGCAATACAATGGTGCGATCTCGGCTCACTGCAACCTCCGCCTCCTGGGTTCAAGCAATTCTCCTGCCTCAGCCTCCCAAGTAACTGGGACTACAGGCGTACGCCACCATGCCCAGCTAATTTTTGTATTTTTAGTAGAGCCAGGATGTTGTCTCAAACTCTCGACCTCATGATCCATCCGCCTCGGCCCCCCAAAGTGCTGGGATTACAGGCGTGAGCCACTGGGCCCGGCCCCCTGCTCTATTTTTAAAAGAACATATTTCAGGCGCCTCATCTCCAAGCTTGGCCAGGTATTGCCAGGTGGCGTGGTGGCTGGGGCCTGGGAGCCCACCTGGCCCAGGTGCTGCGGAAAGCTCCTCCCTGCAGCAGCAGAAGAAAGTCCTGTCTGACCCAGAGGAGCAGCTGCAGGTGATGGAGGAGGCCACACAGGCCGGTGGCCCAGACCCCACGGGCAGGTCCGGGCAGGTGCAGGAGTGCCCAGGCCGTCTCTAGGTGGGGACACTCGGTCGGAATCAGGGCCTAGAAGCCCGGTGAGGGTGTGGCACAGGCTGGGGCATAGGATGTGGCCACTGTGAGATGTCCACAGGCTGAGCCTGCCCGGGCCAGAAAGATGCCAGCCTCCATCCAGGAGTTTCCTGAAAAGAGCCCATAAAACTGGCCGTTAGACGTGTAACCAGACATATGACGAACATCAGCTTAAAAGGCGAGTCAGGGCCGGGCGCGGTGGCTCACGCCTATAATCTCAGCACTTTGGGAGGCCGAGGCAGGCGGATCACGAGGTCAAGGGATCGAGCCCATCCTGGTCAACATGATGAAACCCCGTCTCTACTAAAAATATAAATATTAGCTGGGCATGGTAGGGCACGCCTGTAGTCCTAGCTACTAGGGAGACTGAAGCAGGAGAACTGCTTGAACCCAGGAGGCGGAGGTTGCGGTGAGCCGAGATCACGCCACTGCACTCCAGCTTGGGTAATAAGACCGAAACACCGTCTCAAAAAAAAAAAAAAAAAGCGAGTCGGCCGGGAGTGGTGGCTCACGCCTGTAATCTCAGCACTTTGAGGGGGCCGAGGCGGGCGGATCATGAGGTCAGGAGTTCAAGACCAGCCTGGCCAACACGATGAAACCCCGTCTCTACAAAGAGTACAAAAAAATTAGCCAGGTGTGCGCCTACAGCCGCAGCTACTGGGGAGGCTGAGGCAGGAGAATCACTTGAACCCAGGAGGCGGAAGTTGCAGTGAGCCGAGATCGTGTCACTGCACTCCAGCCTGAGCGACAGAGCGAGACTCCGTCTCAAAAAAAAAAAAAAAAAAAAAAAAAAGAAAAGAAAGAAAAGAAAGAAAGAAATCTCATTTCTAGGCTTCCTGGGGGAAAAAACGGTTAAAAAAAAAAACAGCGAGTAGGCCCGCAGAGTCCCATTTCAGGGTCTCCCAGGGGCATGGACTTTTCCAGGCTGGTCTCCGAGAGAACGGAAAAGGGGGCTGGAGGCCCTGGGAGCGGCGCCCCAGGAAGGGGAGGCAGCGCGCCCCACCCCTGTTTTCTTCCCTGCCCGAGTTCCCCACACCCGCTGAGCGCCTGCTGCTTGCCGGGCGCGCTCTGGGTTCCTGGGTTGCATCCGGGAGCACCTGGTCCGCAGGGACGCAGCCAATGACGAAGTGGACGAGCGAGGATCCCCTCCGCTTCCTTGTCAAGGCAGAGACACTCCGGGGCCGGAGCTGAGGCGCCGGCCCAGCCGCCCCCTGCATCCCAGACCGGGGGCCCGGGACGCGCGGGGGGCGCAGGAAGGGGTCGGTTCCGGGTTCCCGCGGGCCGGCCGAGAGCCGCAGTCTCCGGGCTGGTCAGCAGAGGGCGCCGGCCGCCCGGCAAGGTGCGCATGCGCTCTGTGGGCGCTTTCCGGCAGCGTGGCGGAACAAACCCATTGTTTTGCGCCACTTGGCGACACCTGCGCGCGGCGGCAGTGCGGCCGTCATGGCGTCGCCCTTCAGCGGGGCGCTGCAGTTGACGGACCTGAATGACTTCATCGGGCCGTCTCAGGTGGGCCGGCCTGGGCGGGTGGGGGCGAGGCTGCGCTCGGTGCCCTCTCCCGCGGAGGGAACTTGCTCTGCTCCCCACTTCCTCTCCTGAGGAATGAGATCCGAATCCCGGGAGCCCGGTCGGGGCCGTCCTCCCCGGCGCGGGGCCTCAGACACTGCGGCCCGCTTCTTACCAACAGGGAAACTGAGGCCAGGGAGGGCGGCGTCCCCCAGCCCACTCCTGTGCCCCACGGCGTCCGGGCGGGCTGCATGGGCCGGGTCCAGGGGTCGCCGGCTCGCGTCAGCCTGCCCGGTCCAGGGGAGGCGGCGGAGGCGGCCCCCACCCGTCCCTAACCCTAACCCTAACCCTAACCCGACATCCTTTACATCCGCATAAACGGACGCGGCGGGGACCCCACCTCAGTTGAGGGCGGTGGCGGGGCCCGCTAGATGCCCCGCAATGGCTCCTCAGTAGAGCTGTCCTTGACGTCGCCGTGATGGGCTGGACAGCTACCCTTGAACCCGGGAGGCCTCAGGCGTCCTTATCTGGGTGCACCTGCCTATCCATGACCAACAGCTCTGCGGGGCCAGAGCTGAGCAGGGCCAGAGGCGGGCTGCTGGGAGCGCTTCCGGCAGGGATGAGCTGGGAGGCGGCTTTCTGGGCTGATAGAGTTCTCTAGGATCAAGGAGAAGGGAGAGAAATGAACTTGTTTCCTGGGCACTGGGCAAGAGGTGACCGCCACACAGATCCAAGCACACGTCCTGTCAGTGGCCAGTGCAACACTCTGGCCTCTGTGCTGGTCACGCCTCCTGTTCACATGAAAGGTGTGAAGGTCATCGTGGGTGGTATCTCCGTGGATGGGTAGTTTGCAGCCGCCAAAGCGCCGGCTTTCGCGCAGACTGGGACCTTCAATGCCGCAGGAAGTTGGAAACCCGTGCCTTGTGTGAGAGCAGTGGGCAGGAGGAAGGCACTGGGACCAGCCTCAGTCCCTGAGTGTATGGCTCCCGCCAGAGCCTTCAAGCCGTGTGGCCGGGCAGCCATCCTTGAGGCCCCACCTCCCCGAGAGCCCCTGCCCACTCACAGGCCCTGACGTGGGGTGTCTTCCTGGTCTAGGAGTGCATCAAGCCTGTAAACGTGGAAAAAAGGCTGGGAAGTGGCGTGGCCAAGATTCGCATTGAAGATGACGGGAGCTACTTCCAAGTTAACCAAGTAAGGCACCGGAGGCTGCTCCACCGTCTCTCCTGCTCGGCTGATCTGAAACACTTTTCTCTGCTTCCTCCCTGCTCAGAGCAGTGACCCTGAGACACTCTACGTCTCACGAATCCCTTCCCACTGGTCGAATTCGCCTGCCATCTGGGAGGCTGGGGGTCAGGGTGCCTGGGGCAGGTGAGTGGCGGCACCAAGGCGGAACAGCGAGCTTGATCTGCTCAGCACAGGGGCTCATTTGCAGAGATGGTGGATCTTGTCTGCCTGTTCCCCGTAGTTCTAATTGTGTAAGATTTTCTAGTTCAGATCCCTCACTCATAAAGAGTAGTACTTCCTCTCTAAATGAGAAGATCCTGATGAAACTGTTAAGATTCAGGCCAGGTACAGTGGCTCACGCTTGTAATCCCAGTAGTTTGGGGATCAAAGTGGGGGAGCAGATCACCTGAGGTCAGGAGTTCGAGACCAGCCTGGCTAACATGGCGAAACCCCATCTCTACTAAAAATACAAAAATCGTTGTGGCATGTGCCTGTGATCCCAGCTACTTGGGAGGCTGAGGCAGGAGACTCGCTTGAACCCAAAAGATGGAGACTGCAGTGAACCGAGATCACTGCACTCCAGCCTGGGTGACAGAGACTCCATCTCAAAACAAAAATTCACCCAACTGTTTGCCATTTGGACTCTAGAAAACATCTGCCTGATCTCGTGAATCCTTGCACCAAGAGATGATTTCCAACCCAGCACCAGGAGCCCACAACAGAAGGGACCCCTGGAAGGTGCTGGGGTGTTGGCAGGCTCTGCTGTCAGCACAGTGGCAGTTGGTTTGGAGGAGCCTGTCAGCCTTTGCCCAGCACCCTGTGGCAGGCAAGGCTTTGTGCCTTTAGGCAGAGCGGCAGAGCCAACGTAGGAATATAGGGCGAGCTCAGCTTGTGACTGCGTGACGCACGGGCCTAGCAGAGAACTGGGCTGCGAGGGCGTTCCTGCCTTGCTCCTCTGGCTGCGTTCCAGCCCCTGCAGCTCTCCTGGCCCTGCTCAAACCATTCCTGCCCTTGCAGGAGGAGCTGGGGGAGCTGCAGCTGGGTGCATTTTGCATCTAAGAGAAGTTGTTAAGGGATGTCCCGGAGGCCCCCCACTTGAACACCACGGTCCTGCATCTGTTTGGCCGAGTCTGACGATTGTTTCTGTTCTCAGGGGCCAGCTCCCAGGCTTTCTCTCTGCTCACCTCTCCTTCCCGTCCCTCTGTCCTCTCCTTTGTCCTCAGCCTTCCCGCCTTCTACTTTCAGAGCCCACCTTCAGCATGTTCCTGCTCTGCAGTGCTGACAGTGCACCGGGGCCAGCACCCCCTCCAGGACCCCATGGGCGGGTGGGGTGGCTGCTGTTCTGCAGACCTCATTCATGTGACTCTGATGCACTCACCAAGTCGTACCAGAAAGTTGACCTCGATGGTATTATGAAAATCTAGAGCCTGGATGCACATTTTTCTAATACATACCTGATTTTTAAAAATTAAGCGGCACACAAGCCAGCCGGCAACCATGTTGGTTGTTGGTTACGAGCAAGGACTCCGCTGTCCTCGTGCGGAGGGGGCCCCCGCTTACCCGGTTCTTCTCCCTCGCAGGACGGCGGGACCCGGAGGCTGGAGAAGGCCAAGGTCTCGCTGAACGACTGCCTGGCGTGCAGTGGCTGCGTCACCTCCGCAGAGACCGTGCTCATCACCCAGCAGAGCCATGAGGAGCTGAAGAAGGTTCTCGATGCTAACAGGGTAAGTGCTGGGTGGCCTGGGGACTCTGCTTTAACCTGAAATCCACCCCAGCAGCCGACGACAACGGGCTTTGCCAAGGGCAGCTCATCAGGGGGCGCCATCTCATGTCTGCAGGTGATGCCTGCCTTTCTGAGGCATCTCAGTGATTTACTTATCAGTTGGCTCCGGTGGTGACATGTCGGGCCCCAGACTTTGGGTTCTAAGTATAATCAAAATGACTCCCTTGCCGGGCGCAGTGGCTCACACCTGTAATCCCAACACTTTGGGAGGCCGAGGTGGGTGGATCACCTGAGGTCAGGAGTTCAAGACTGCCCTAGCCAACATGGTGAAACCGCATCTCTACCAAAAATACAAAAATTAGCCGGGTGTGGTGGCTAAGGCAGAACTGCTTGAACCCAGGAGACAGGTTGCAGTGAGCCGAGATCGTGCCACTGCACTCCAGCCTGGGTGACAGAGCAAGACTCTAAACAAAAACAAATGACAGCCCTGGCTCGGCACAGTGGTTCACGCCTGTAATCCCAGCTACCCAGGAGGCCGAGGCACAGGATCTCTTGAACCTGGGAAGCAGAGGTTGCAGGGAGCCATGATCACAGCACTGCACTCCAGCCTAGGCAACAGAGCGAGACTCTTTCTAAAAAACTCTCGATGGAGCCAGCGTGCCCTCTCCACAGCCGACGCGTAGCACCGTGCCGCTCTGGCCCCCGGGAATCGCGCGAGGCCAGCACAGTCGGCAGCGTCTTCCCCTCGCTTTGCAGGCGGCGGCGCCCGGTCAGCAGAGGCTGGTTGTGGTTTCTGTCTCGCCACAGTCTAGAGCGTCACTGGCTGCACGGTTCCAGCTGAATCCTACAGACACCGCCAGGAAATTAACCTCGTTCTTTAAAAAAATAGGTAGGCTTTGAACCTGGGGTACACGCTGCAGCTCTAAACCAAGGGGGCGTCTGAGTGAGCCTACGCTCCTCGTGCCTCTGAGTCACTGATACGCCACCCCGCCCTGAACTTCAGCGCCATGGGAACTGTGTGTTCTGTGACCTCAGCCTGAAGTTTTGACTTGACATTTGAGAGCAGCGCCTTCTAACAGAAAACGTCTGCATTCTGGCTGTGCACTTTCTCTAAGTTGGGGCTCCCACCTCCTTGTACTTTTTAGCTGATGTGATTAAGGCACTCTCTCCAGGGCCCTGTCAGGTTCAGCTCAGGTCAGCTTCGGTTGACTTCGGTTGTGTGCCTGGCGCAGGGCTGGGGGAGGACCTGGGTGTCTTGAGAGGCCCCAGCTAACCAGGCTGCAGTGCCCCGTGGCTGGCTGCCCTGTCTCACTGGGAACGAAGGGGCTGGACCTCGCGGTTGCTGTGTCTTTCACCGGGAACCACTGTGTCCAGCCCCTTTAATTCCTGTGAGGGAGGGCTGTGTGCCTGGCACCCAGCAGACTGCCTGTCATCCACTGTGGCCCGGTCCCTCACGTAGGAAACCTGTTTACACTGGCAGGTGCCCCGTGGCTCCTGTCTGACCCACATGCAGCTGGTGCCTGACAGTGCTCTGGCTCTGGGAGCCGGTGTCCCAGGGAAAACCCGGCCTGGGGCAGCCCCTGGTTCTCCAGGTGGAAGGTGTGAGCTTAGTCCCCACCTGAATAGGAAGCAAGTTCAAAGATTTTTACCTCCAGATCACCGGCAAGTGGGGCACAGTGAGTCCGACCAGGGGTCATTTGAGGCAGGAATGGCAGGTCAGGCAGGGAGAGAAAGAGGGAGCCCCCGGCCGGTGCCTCTGCTGGGATCCAGGGCACTCTCAGCGGGTTTACTGAGCAGCTCTAATTGCTGGGCTTGGAGCCGGCAGGTGCTCCAGGAGTCCTGCTGTGTATGGGGTGGCCCCTGTGCAGAGTCCAAGGGGCCAGTCCAGCAGGCTGTGTCCTGCTGTGCCCTAGGGAGGGTCACCAGGAGCACCAGACACGGCAGTTTTCTGGATCAGCCACGCTGAGGAGCCGGGAGGGTGGCTTCAGGAAGTCACCGCGGTGGCGCTGATGCTTTGGCATGGGAAGCGGGTACCTACCACACATGGCTCCTGGCAGCATCACGGTGGTCCACACACCGGCTCGTGTGTGAGTGGGCGTCCTGCGTGGGGTCACACAGGCACCTCCTTCCAGGGGTGCACTCTGTCTTCGACACAGCCTTCTCAAGGAACTTCAGCCTCCTGGAGAGCCAGCGGGAGTTCGTGCGGCGATTCCGAGGACAGGCCCTGCCCGTGCTGGCCTCCGCCTGCCCAGGTGTGCTCATGTGCAGGTGGTGAGAGTCAAGTTCAAGTGAAGTGGAAAAGGGACACGATGTGGACAGGAATGACACGGTGGGGTGGGGGCTAGGGATGCGAGAGGTTCTGAAGGACAGTTAGAAACGTCGGCTTACATGGCCTTTTCTGGAGAGGGAGCTGCCTGCCTTGGGAGCCGCCCGAAGTCACCTCAGGTCCCCTAGGCAGTGCTCGCCTGCACCCGGGCCCCGCATGGGGGTGGGAGAGAACAGGAACCTGCGCTCTTTCATGTCATCGTGATCTGTGCCAGCGGGCCGCCCCTGGAATGTGGTGCCGCTGCCGGTGGGTGCGGAGGCTGCTGTGTGCCCCCGCCAGCCCCGTGTGCCCCTGTCACCTCAGGCTGGATCTGCTATGCCGAGAAGACCCACGGCAGCTTCATCCTGCCCCACATCAGCACCGCCCGGTCGCCGCAGCAGGTCATGGGCTCCCTGGTCAAGGACTTCTTTGCACAGCAGCAGGTAACAGCATTGGGTCAGCCCCAGGCTCAGGCTGGGGAGCGGCCAGAAGTGACCGCGCTGGCCGCTGGCTGTGAGGCTGCAAGAAACAGAGTCCTCGGCGCGGGGGCCCTCCTTCCTTCCTGGTTCAGGCCCTTCCTCTCCTGCTGGGCTAGAGCACCACATTCTGATCCAGAGGTGCTCCCTGCTCACCCAGAGGCAGCCAGGCCTGAGGCTGGGAGCAGGAGGCTCCAGGCAACCCGGGCTAGGAGCCCACCCCTTGGGCTACCAGGTCCACGAGGGCACCCAGCAGGGCCCCCACCTGAGGCCCAGCGGGATCCGAGCCTGACGCCACTCACTCAGCCAGCAGGGGGCAGGAGAGGGCGAGGGTGGCCCCAGTGGTGCCGGGCCCTTGTTCCTGCAGCCTCTCCCGCCCATCTCGACCCAGAATTCACCCGGGACTGG
Organism: Cacajao melanocephalus; assembly: GCA_963573385.1. Lineage (NCBI taxonomy): Eukaryota > Metazoa > Chordata > Mammalia > Primates > Pitheciidae > Cacajao > Cacajao melanocephalus. The sequence goes on along the minus strand of CAUYLG010059490.1, from coordinate 65,967 downwards.
TTGGGTTGGTTCCCCGTGACATCCCTTTCCCCGCCTGAGCTGCAGTGAGAGGGCCTGAGCTGAGCCGCGGGAGGCCCCTTCTCCTCCATTGGCCTTGGCTGTTAGGGAGCACCGGCATGCTGGGAACGGGTCAGTGTCATTTTTCTGTGACAGCCAGGGCCCATCCTGTCTGGGGACACATCCGAAGAGCCGGCAGAAGGCTTGCTGGGAAACAGGGTGAGACTGGTGGTCTCTCGGGGTGTGGCCTGGCCGAAGAAAGGCTGAGACCCAGGCCGCGCCTTGGCCACCTCACTGCTGGAGCTGGGGAGACTCGGGTTTCTTTCTCCTCGTAGCACTTGACCCCCGACAAGGTCTACCACGTCACGGTGATGCCCTGCTACGACAAGAAGCTGGAAGCCTCCAGACCCGACTTTTTCAACCAGGAGCACCAGACACGGGACGTGGACTGTGTCCTCACCACAGGTGTGGTCACGCCGGGAGCCAGCCCTCCAGCCTCCTGGTCGTTCCTGAGCCCCGGGCACAGGTTGCAACTGCCCAGGATCCTGCCTGCGGGGGCCCTGGATGGAGCCTGGGGGCTCGCTTGGAGCCCGTCCTGGGGACCTGCGCAGATGATGGGCCTCCAGTAGTCCCTCCTTGTTGGCTCTGAAATGAGTCCTTGGAGGCAGGGGAGATTGTCCAGTGCAGCCCCTTCAGCTCCTGTTACTCACCCATTCCTGAGCCGAGCAGCCCCACAGTCTCCCAAATATCAGGCAGAAAAGCAAACTGCCCGAGAGGCTGGACAGACGGATGCCGGATGGGCACAGCAGCCATGCTCGCCGCCACACCTCCCTGGGCAGGACCAGGCAGCCTCTAGAGGGGCTTCAGAAGTGACCGGGTCTGGCCTCCCACCATGGGCTGGGGTGGACATTTGGGACCCTCTGGAGCCAAACTGCAGATGACTGCTAGGGACGCAGGTAGCTTGGATGTTCCCTGACTTTGTTTCGGGATCTCAGCTGAAGAGCGTCTGTGCTATGGCTTCCTTGCAGGAGAAGTGCTCAAGCTGCTGGAGGAAGAAGGCGTCTCCCTGCCCGAACTGGAGCCCGCCCCTCTGGACAGCCTGTACGTATGTCTGGCACCAAGAACCATTATTTTAGCTTCTAACGCTGCCTCTGGAGAAGCATTCCCTGCCCCCTCGCCGCCTGGGCTTGCTTCCCCACAGCCCGTCTCAGCGTCCACAGAAGTGGCTGAGTGGCCTGGAGCAGTGGCTCACAGCTGAAATCCCAGCACTGTGTGAGGCTGAGGCGGGCGGATCACCTGAGGCATGAGTTCAAGACCAGCCTGGCCAACATATTGAAATCCCCGTCTCCACCGCAAATACAAAATTTAGCCAGGCGTGGTGGCGGGCACATGTAATCCCAGCTACTTAGGAAGCTGAGGCAGGAGAATTGCTTGAACCTGGGAGGCGAAGGTTGCAGTGAGAGGAGATCGTGCCACTGCACTTCAGCCTGGGCAACAAAAGCAAGCTCCATTTCAAAAAAAAAAAAAAAAGTAGTGGCTGAGCCCCCATGGTGGCCAGGAAGTGACTGGCCCCCCATGATGGCCAGGGACACAAGAGCTGTTTCTCTGTGCCTGTGACTTGTCTCCCACCTGGAAATGCAAACACTCAAGTGCTCGGGAAGTCGGCAGGCTGCAGCCACAGCTGTGCTGAGGCTGTTCCCTCCTTGCCAGGTGCAGCGGAGCCTCTGCAGAGGAGCCCACCAGCCATCGGGGAGGGGGCTCGGGGGGTTACCTGGAGCACGTGTTCCGGCATGCGGCCAGAGAGCTCTTTGGAATCCAAGTGGCTGAGGTTACCTACAAACCCCTGAGGTCAGTAGGATGGGCCAGATCTCTGGGCAGAGTGGCCGCACGGCCCACTGCCTTCCTCAGGCTGCTGCCTCGGCCCGGGGTCCTCCCACAGAGGCAGGCTGGGTGGACGACGGCCTGCAGGTTTGAGGGGACCCTGGGCACAGGCAGGACCTTCCTGACTGAATGCACCGAAGCGCTGCAGGCCTGGCTGCCCATTGTGGGGAACGAGGACCCTGAGCCCAAGAGGCCAGCGTGGGCAAGGGTGGCTGGTACCTGGCACAGGGCATGCGACGCCATGTCCCAGGAGGGAGGGCCGGGGCCTCACAGACATCCCTGGGGAGGGAGGCCCATCTGACAGATAGGGAGCCCATGGCTGGGGGTGACGTCACCTGCTGGACTCGTGGAAGTGAGCTTTCCGCTCTCTCTGTCCGCCCTCGTCCTTCCCCCTGCCCAGTAGAGAGGGAGGGAGCACTGGCAGCTGCCTGGTCGTCTCCTAGGCCCAGCAGGCCTCCCCTTCCAGGCAGGCCGGAGCCAGGTGGCTGTGCCACATACACAAACCCTGTCTGTGCCCCCAGGAACAAGGACTTCCAGGAGGTGACGCTGGAGAAGGAGGGCCAGGTGCTGCTGCACTTTGCGATGGCCTACGGCTTCCGCAACATCCAGAACCTGGTGCAGAGGCTCAAGCGCGGGCGCTGCCCCTACCACTACGTGGAGGTCATGGCCTGCCCCTCAGGTAGCTCCCGCGAGGGACAGCACATGAGGGCCCCTCCTGGGACCAGAGCTGTGGGACACCATCCAGCAGGCTGGGAGTGGGAAGGAGTGGGGCACAGGGTGCCCGGTCACCTCCCTGCTCCTGCTGGTCAGGAGGCTTGGCCAGGGTGCATGCTGTGACCCATGTGTCCCGTCTGCTCTGCCACAGGCTGCTTGAACGGCGGGGGCCAGCTCCAGGCCCCAGACAGGCCCAGCAGGGAGCTCCTCCAGCACGTGGAGAGACTGTACAGCATGGTCCGGGCGGAGGCGCCCGAGGACGCACCTGGGGTTCAGGAGCTGTACACGCACTGGCTGCAGGGCACAGACTCAGAGCTCGCGGGCCGCCTGCTGCACACGCAGTACCACGCCGTGGAGAAGGCCAGCACTGGCCTGGGCATCCGGTGGTAGGGGCTGCGGGACCCGGACTCCCAGGAGGCCTTGTGCATGCGTGACAGCAGAACCACATGCCCAAGACCCCAGGGCTCCCCCTAAAATTCTCAGTGAGCTGCAGGGTGTGCTGGGACCCAAGTAGGAGCCAGGACTGGCCAGGACTGTGGCCGTCCCATCACCTCCAGTACGGGTGCCTCTGGGTTCCCCGCTGGCTCTGCCCAGGTGGGGTGGGGCGGCCCAGGCAGCAGAAGTCTCCCTGAGGTTCCAGAGCCTCTTCCACTGTCCCTGGGCCGTGGCCCACAGATGCACCCAAATGCGTGAGGGGCTTCAGCCTGTCCCGGGGTTGCCTGAGGCAGAACAAGATGGGTTCTCACCCCCGACTTCTGGAGGCTTCCCCTGAAGCTCTGCGAAGAAGGTGGGAGACAGAGCTGGTCCTGCCAGGCCCCCTGGAAAGCAGGGGAAAGCCCCGAGGGGCGAGCCGAGGGCAACAGCAGGCATCACCGGCTGCATCATCCCCCAGCCGCGTCCCCACCAGGCCCATCTTCCAGCGCTTACGTCTAATAAAGGCACCCTCCTCAAATGCGCCTCTGAAAACAGCTCCTCTCCTGGCACGTCTGCCAGCACTGAGAACGGCCTTTATTCGTGGTTCAAAAGCCCCATGCGTCCCACTTCCCAAACACCCAGGTCTCCAGGCCCACACGGGCCCCAGAGTGGTCATGCATGTCCACCCTCTGAGGCTGGACAGCTGGCAGGCCAGAGCCTCGAGGAAGCTTCCAGAGGTGGCCCTTGCGTGAGGGCTGAGGTCACGAAGCGGGATGTGAGACCCAGCCCTGTGAGGGTCTGGGGAGGGCTCACTTGGGCGCTGCACTCAGGAGCCCCCACTGCAGCGCAAGGAGGGCCCGTGCCTGTGGCTGCCGCAGCTCGCCTGCCTGTTCGAAGCGCGCCCGCTCCTTGCAGAGCGCCTCCAGGACGTCAGCAGGGACCGCCTTGCCCGTGAACTTGCGCACCGGCTCCTCTCTGCGGGAGGGGTGCAGTGAGGCGTGGGGCCCACCGCCGACGCGGGAGGGTGAGCAGGAAGGCATTTAAGGAGCAGCCTCCCCCGAGCCAGGGGTGCTCAGCCCTCCACGAGGCCCCCAGATGCCTTCCTAAGAGTCCGCATGCCTGCCGAGGCCCCAGACAACGGCCATACTCACGCCACCCGCAGGAAAGGGTTGTAGAGGCGCTCCTCGCCCAGAGTCGAGGGCACTGTGGGCACGTCGTCCTCGTCCCTCTTCTGGAGTGACCACAGGCCCTGGTCATCACTGCGGCTTGTCTGAGATCCCCCCGAAGCCTGTCCTCCCCCACCCTCCAGCCGAGGCGGGAAGGGGCCATGCCTTAGCCCAGGACAGCTTGGCTCTCACGTGGTCGTTGCAGGGCTCCACTTTCTGCGCAAACTCCAGGTTGCTGAGCGTGTGCTCGTGGCCGCAGAACACCTTCTGGAGGAAGAGCCTCGGTGAGCGCGCACGCGGCCAGGAAGCCGGGAAGGTGCTCGCGCCGCTGCCTGGCCTCCCCGGCCGGGTCTGCCCTCTGGTGGGCATTCACTCTGCACCCCAGCGCAGTGGGGGCTGTGCCCACGGGAAAGGAGGGGAGGGCCCAGGCCCGCTCACCGTCTCGGGGGGCAGGGTGCCCAGCTCGGCCAGGCTCTGGTACATCTGCTGGGCGCTGCCCTCCAGGCACGAGCCGCAGCCGGCCACCAACAGCGCGTCCCCTGGCGGAGGAGGGCGGGTCAGAGCAGAGGGGGCGGGGCCGGCGGGAGGCGGGGTGGGCGCGCTCCGCGCTGCGGGTACCCGAGAACAGGGCGGGTGGGTCCGGGCAATCGTCCTCCCACAGGAAGTAGCTCATGTGGCCGGAGGTGTGGCCGGGCGTCAGGAGGCAGCGCACGTGGATGGCCCCAAACTGCGGCGGAGGAGCAGGCGGACCCGTGAGGGCGGGCGGTCCCGGGGCGTCCACCCCGCCCTCCCGGGGGCGCGCGCTCACCCGCAGCTCCTCGCCGTGCGCCAGTCTGCGCGTCAGCGAGAAGATGCGCTCGTCCGCGCCCAGCACCGCCAGCCCGGGACGCAGCCGCGCCAACTCCGGGTTTCCCCGCGCGTGGTCCCTGCGGGCGGACGGGCGGGCGGGGCCCGGTCAGGTCCGGGTGGGGCGGGGCGGCGTCCTCCCGCCTCCCCCCGCCCCGCCGGCGCTCACCAGTGATGGTGGGTGGTCAGCACGGCGGTCAGAGACACCCCCTCCCGGCCCACGATCTCCAGCAGCTGAAAGGGACGGGAGTGGTGATGACACAGACGGTCCCGGTGGGCCATTCCCTCCCTCTCCATATCGGGGCGCCAGGTCCGCCGCGCTCAGCGCCCCAGGCCGGCCAGGGCCCCGGGCAGCGCCGGACAGCGGGGACCCAGCGGGCGGTGATTGCGCCCCTGCGCGTCCGGGGACGGCCAGGCAGCAGGGGAAGGGCGGAGGCCAGAGGCGCCCTCACTTTAGGGAGCCCCGAGATAATCGAGCAACCCCAGCCGCCAGTGACGCCCAGAGAGCAGAGCACGTGGGGACCGCTCATGCCAAGGGGTCGGAGAGGCTCTCGGGGGGCACGGCCAGGACCCTGCCGCCCGCGGCCTGCCCTCACCCTCTTGGGCACGGCCACGTCTACGGCCACCGCCTCGCGCGTGAGCTCCTCGATGACCAGGTACATGTAGTTGTCCTCAAGCACGGGGATAACCTTGACCTTCATGGTCGCGGAGCTCGGGCACCGGTGCCTGCTCCAAAACAGGCCCCCCAGCCCACGGTGCCCCTTCAGGGCGGGGCCCGCTCTCCACACCTTAGGAAGGGCTGTGCGAGGCGGGTCAGTCAACACGCGGGGGGGCAGAGGAGGAGGCTGGAGGCTCCCCAGCAACTCCCCGGCATTCGCGTGGAATTCCACGCACCGGGCTCCTTCGAGAGCGGAACCCGGCCCCTCCCGAGCCCGCCCCGGCCCCGCCCCCAGCCCGAGCCCCGGCCCCCGCCTTCCTCCCAGGCCCCGCCCCTCGGGCCCCCGCCCCGCCGGCGGACCCCGACCGACCCCGGGCAGCCGCGTTTCCCCGCCGCCCGCCTCACCCGCACGGCTGCGCGGACAGCCCGAAGGACGGACAGATGGAGGCGGGGCCTCGGCCGCCGGTCACGGGGTCTGGACGGAGTGCGGCGTTGGGCTCAGGAGAAGCCAACCGCCCCCCTCCGCGGACGCGCCTCGCCTCCGCCCGGCCGGGATCCTGCGCGCCGTGAGACCACAAGGCCTGCCAGGGGTGCGCGCGTGCCTGGTGGGGCGCCGCGCGCACGTTCTGACCCCGCCGGGCCCCGCGCCGGCACCTCCTCCAGGAAGCCCTCAGGAGCCCGGGCTGAGCCAGTCGGTTCCGAGTTCTCCGTCTCCAATGGGGACGTCGCCGCCCCCACTTCTCAGGCCGGAGGCGCAGAGATCTGTCCAGTTTGTTCACCTGTCCGTCCCGGGGCTCAGCCAGCACTGCAGGGTTCACAGAAGGTGTCCAACGAGCGTGGCCCAGGGCACCCTACGTGCGGGTAGCGGTCACTGCAGCGGCAGCTCCGTTCCGCGTGCTTGTCGCGCGCCCAGATTGAGTGCTTTCACGCACCTGGTTCCATCTGCACAGGGAATGTGCAGGGAGCGCTGGGCCGCATTCCCCAGAGGGGGAAACGGAGGCACGGAGAGGGAGAGCTGTCCTTCCTCTTCCACAACTGTGGGTCTCGCCCTGCCCCTGTGGGCGGGGCCCTGGGAGTTTCCTGGGACCAACAGAGGCCTTGGCAACGCGCGCAGCAGTGCTTGTGGTGGCAGCAGCAGCCACAGGGAGGCCAGGCGTGGAGGCGGTATCCGGCTCGGAGCAGGCCAGGGTCCCCTCGCCTATGGAGCATGCAGCCACCACAGGCCCCAGGCCAGAGCCTCCCGTTCGGCGGGTGGAGAATGTGAGTCCTAGGGGAAGCCGCGGCTCCTTCCATGGGGTTGGAGTCTGCCCTTTCCCGCAGAGGCCAGGAGGGTCCAGGTCCCTGTACTGTGGATCTGATCTCAGCCAGGGGAGGACTTTTGCAGCTCAGCCAGGCGGGGAGCAGGGCTGGTGACTGCATGGGAGTGGGGTCACAGCCCACCCTGGGGAATGGGTTGGTGGTGCCTCTCCAGGTTGTGCCACGAGCCAAGGACTGGCTGCCAGGAGCTCCTGGGGGCACCACAGTGTGGGCCACCAGCCTGGGGGCAGAGATCCCGCCAGATCTAGCACTGAGTGAGGAGCAGCAGCTGCAGGTGGGTGTGAGTGCCCAGGGTGCTGTGAGGAGGGAGGGTGCCGGCAGACCCCGCAGATGCCACCCCTCACCTGGCCACCCACTGGCCACCCACAGATCTCCAAGGAGCTCGTCGACATTCAGATCACAACCCACCGCCTGCAGGAGCAGCACGAGGCTGAAATCTTCCAGTTGAAGAGTGAGGTGAGCAGCCGGGTACCAACCTCAGTGCACAGGAAACAGAGGGGTGCAGGCCCAGGACATGTGCCCTGTGTGGGCGTGCACGAGTGGCATCCGTAGGTCTCGGCCTGCCCCATGAGTGCTGCGTGCCCAGGTGTGTGCTGGGTCAATGCTCCCTCCCCCAGCAGCCCGCAGGCAGGTGCAGCACTCATGCCAGTTGTCCCACAGATCCTTCGGCTGGAGAGCCGGGTGCTGGAGCTGGAGGCGGACCCCAGGCACTGCCGGGTACCAGCCCAAGAGCGCAGACACAAAGCCCAGGAGCCTGGACACTCTGATGACCGCAGACTCCAGGTTACCATGAGCACATGGAGGGCCTGGCTGGAAAAGGCCAGATGGACGCCTCAGCAGGGGGCTCAGTGAGACCGGGGCTCACCCACCCCTCAGCCCTCCCTGCCCTCCCTTCCATTCAGGTGCAGCCCAAGGACTTCACAAGCCCCAAGAACAAGCAGCAGAGGCTGGGGAGCGGCGTGAGTGTGCAGCCACCTAGCTCAGGGGAGAGGGCAGCACAGGGGACCCCAAGCCTAGGCTCTCATCCACCAGCCCTGTGTGCCCCACAGCTGCTGGGGGGCCAGGGGCAGCTTCAGGAAGAAGTAAAGTGGGCACTGGAGCGTCAGGAGGCCCGGCAGCAGACACTGGAGACTCGTGTGTGAGTGGCCGTCTCACTAGGGCCTGGACAGCTCAGCAGGGCCCCACTGCGGAGCAGAGAACCCCTCACCCACGTGGGCCTGCTGAGCTTCACCCCATGTCCTCAGGGCAGCCCTGGCCCAGCAGCTGCAGGGAGCCCGAGAGCAGGCCAGGGCAGCCGGGCAGCAACTGGCCACACAGGCTGTGGTGAGGCCCTGCCCTGCCTGCTTGGAGACCCGGAGGGTGGGGCCCCACAAGCCCATCCAGATCCACTCCTGGGACACAAGTTGAGGGCTGCCTCTGCCCCAGGTGCTGTGCAGCTGCCAGGGCCAGCTCCGCCAGGCAGAGGCTGAGAACGCCCGGCTGCAACTGCAGCTCAAGAAGCTGAAGGAGGAGTACGTCCTGCGGCTGCAGCGCTGCGCCCGGGAGGCGGTGGTGAGCCCTGCAGCAGCACCCTGAGGCCTGGGGAGCCCAGCCTGGCCTGGGTGTGTTGGACAACTTCAGGGACACCCCATGGGCCCCCCCACTGCTCAGCTTGCTGGGGTGGGGGGTATGGCTGGAAAAGATGGGGGTGGGCCCCGTGCGGAACCAGCCCACCACCTCCAGGAGCACGCAGACAGTGCAGGCCAGGCACTGGCCAGCACGACCCTCCGAACGTTCCTGGAAGCCACTCTGGAGGACATCCGGGCAGCGCACCGCAGCCGTGAGCAGCAGCTGGCCCGGGCTGCCCGCACCTATCAAAAGCGGCTGGCGGACCTGAGCCACAGGCATGAGGGGCTGCTGGCTGCCTACAGGTGGGCCGCACCCCGACACTGTCGCCTGGGATGGGAGGCATCTCTCAGCCTCTGTGCCGCAAAGCTGAGTGTGCAGCAGGAGTGGCCCCACACAGACACCGGCCTACCCCGACAGGGAACCTGGGAACCCCAAAGCTACTTTCAATGCAGCTAGCTTGAACCTGGAACCACTGCCCATGCTGCTGGTCACTGACTTCAGCCAGCAGGAGGACCAGGTGAGGCTAGAGATCCCCAGAAGCTCCAGGCCCAGGTGTCTTCCGCCCACCTGCTGCCCCACACCGGCCTGGGGGCACAGAGCCCCAGAACTTGCCCCAGGCTTCATCCTGGGCTCCACAGAGACCCCAGGCCCGGGCATCTGAGGGGCCTGCCTTGTCCAGCCACCTGAGGCGTCCCCACCACAAACCTCTGCAGCACAGCCGGCCTGGGGCGCTGCTCTCATCTCCACAGAAGGGACCCGGTGATGCCTCCCAGAGGGGAACATCAGAGGCACAGTGAGTGCCCTCACAGGTGTGAGGGAGGCCTGCAGGGAGAGGGCAGAGTGCGCCACACCTGGGCCCCGAGTCCCCCAGTTACTCCACCACACCCCCTGCTGGCCAGGGTCTGGTCACAGCAGTGCACTCAGTGGCATGTCCCCACCCCCGGGTCCCTCCGTGGTACCAGGGACACTGATAATCACAGGAGAGAGAAAAAGGGCCTGCTGCGGGCCTTGAACATGGAGGGTTGGCAGAGCACACCTGAGAGATGTTAGGACCTGAGGGATGGGAGCAGGGTGCCTGGTGACCCAGCCATCCCATGCCTCTGGGCCTCCATGTTTGCAGCTGTACAATGGGTAAGGCTCCCCAAGGACCATCTCCCAGGGTTTAGGGCACACTGTGGGGGTGGCATCCCACTGATGCTGGGGTACTGTCTGGACCGGTCTGTGGTTTAGCCCTCCCTGAGCATCCAGCAGACCCCTGGGCCCGCGCCACCCCCACGCACAGATGGCTCCAAGGCCTAGGCTGGGCCACAGGAGCACAGGGGGCCATGCCGTCCCTCACGCACTCCCAGGAGGTGTCCCCTCCCAGCTCTGGGAACCTTAGCACAAGCACAGTTCTGCCCCAGTGTCACCACGCCAGCTCTGGAAAGCACTCCTCCTCCTCCTCCCCTCAGGGGCCTGCACGCCGAATCCTGGGCCCAGATCCACCAGAAGCTCCGGGACTTTTCCCGCAGCACCCAGGTAGGAGGCAAGGGCTGGCCTGGGTCCCCCTCACACCACGCCCCAGCTCATGTCCTATACCCCCATGCCAGGCAGAGCTGGAACAGGAGCGGGCACAGCTGCTGGTCCGGGCCACGATGGCTGAAGAGCAACTTTCTGAGCTGCAGGAGTACGTGGATCAGCACCTGGGCAGGTGGGCCCTCGGGAGGGGTGCTGGGTGTGACCCGAGGGCCCTGGTCTGGCCAGAATGGAAGATGATGGCCATCTCAGGGACTAGAGGCAGACCCTTCCACAGCTGGGCAGGTCACTTAAGCCTGGTCCCTCTGAGCAGGTACAAGCAGGAAATCCTGAGGCTGAGGAAGCTGGCCGGTGCAGGGGACTCCTGGAAAGTGGGGGCTGTGCCTCCAGCCAAGCCCCAGCATCCAAAGACCAGCAGCTACTAGCTCGTCTCCCAAGAGGCAGAGCAGATCCCGTCACAGCCAGCCCAGAGCCCTCCCCACCAGCCCCTCCTCAAAACATGAATCAGGATAGAACCCACAGAGTCTTTATCATGTCTGAACACTCAGCCTGCCTGAGAAACGGGGGTCCCCGGGACAGAGGCAGAAGTAGATCCAGGAGTACCCTGGTCCAGGGGCAACCGAGAGGAGGCAGCCTCCCCAGCCTGCCCGCCCCCAGGAACCTCATACGCCCAGACTCGGTCCAGGCCCTCACCAAGCATGGCCACCGGCTGCCAGGTGGGGAGCGGGAAGCGCCCAGACACCACGCGGGCCCCGGGAGGCAACTCTGCCCGCAGCTTGTCCTCCAGCAGTGGGAGCTGAAGGAGAGAAGGGCAGAGTGGAGAGGGTGGGGCCAGTGGAAAACAGCCACCCCGCCCCCCCTTCCCAGCCCTATGCCTAGCACCCACCAGGCGGGCCCAGGCCTCAGAGCAGCGAATACCCTGGGGTGTGGCCCGGATTTCCCAGCGGGGCTGGCAACCCCGGACCTACCACGCTAGGGGCCAGGAACACAGACACGTTTCGGCAGTCCCTCAGGCTCACCTGCAGAAAGAGGAGTTGCCCCAGCCGGGGAGAGGCCTAGTGGGCACGGGGTCCCCGCAGCTTCCGAGTCCCGGCCCCCAGCCCTCGCAGGTGTCAGCCGCGCCTCGGGCTGCCAGCGGGTGGCCAGGGCTCCCCAGGTTACCTTCCAGAGATCCTCGCGGTGATAGCAGACGCTGCTGGCACAGCCGGCCCTCCAGGCGTGCAGCCGCGCCAGCGCCACCAGCCACGGGTTCAGCTCGTAGCCCACGGCGGGGCGGAGGCCGCACTGGTGGGCCGCCAGCACCTGTGGGCACCGAGAGCGTGGGAAACGGGATGGGGCAGGGGCGCCCGCTGGCAGGTGGGGGGCGTCGGGCAGCCAAGACCCACGCGCGGGCACTTACGATCCTGCCGTCGCCAGAGCCCAGATCCACCGTTTTTCCGGGGCGGCCTCGCAGCAGCGACAACACGTGCTCCACCTGCCGCGCGCTCGCGCCGACGTAGGGCACCTGGACAGGGAGGCGGTGGGCGTCCACTGGCCGGTCCCGCCCCACCCAGCCCGCGGCCCGGCCCCAACCACCTGGCGGGGGGCGGAGCTCACCCGGCCCCGCCCAGACTCTGAGCGGCAGCCGCAGGCCCCGCCCCGGCCCCGCCCCGCACCTGCAGCCGCAGCGGCACGCGCCGGAAGCCGGGCTGGAGCAGCAGCGCCCACGCCGCGTAGGCCGCCAAGCCCGAGCCGGCCGCCGCCTGCAGCAGGTCCAGCGCGCCCAGCCGCCGCTCGCGCAGCTCCGTCAGCGCCTCGGCCGGGTCGTCCTGCTCCATGGCTGCGGGACGCGCGGCTCAGGGTCGCCCGCCCAGCGTCCTTCCCGGCTCGGAACCGCGGCCCTCGCAGCCGGGCCCGGAGCTGACGCTGCGCCCTCCCCGTCCGCTGGGCGCCGCCGCTAGACGCCGGAAGTGGCCGGCCGAGCCCGCGCTGTCGGTCCGCTGCGCTGTGCGCTCCGCCTGGCCCGGCTGCCCTCCCGCGGGTTCCGGCGAACGGCAGCCTCGCGGGCGCTGCCCCGCCGTGTCCCGCTCCAAGCCTGCGAGGGTCGGCTCGGTCGGTCCGCTCTGCGGAGCGCTGTTGGCGTCCTGTGTCGGGTGCTGGCGACCCGCGGAAGGGGACAGGTCCCGGCGGGAGTCGGGGTACACCCGACGGTCTCACGGGCTAGAGCCCCGGGGAAACGGCTGCGCATCTGTGGCGTGGAAGGAAGAGAAGACTGCCCTGGAGAGGGGCGGGCCTGGCCCCAGAACCAGCCGGGGGCTTGGCGGGGCGGCTGGAGCCCAGGGAGCCAGTGGGAAAGCGGCTCCCCGGGGTGAGGCAGCGTGCAGGCGCCGGCACCCCCATGACTCTGACTCGGGGAGACTGGTGGGGGGCGCTCCGCCGACCGGGACACCCAGCGCCAGCCAGACCCAGGAGGACGTCCAGTTCCCTCCTGCAGCTTGAGTGCTGAGCCCCAGTGGGCGGGAAAGGGATGGGGGCTGGGGTCTGAGGGAGAGGGGCAGAGACGAGGGGCCGCCTCGGAGGAGCGCTTGAGCAGGCCGAGAAAGACAGATGCTGGCTTTCCAGCGAGCCTGCTGGGAGGAAAGCCGGATGTCCCAGGCCGGGGCCTCTGGCGCCTGCCCAGCGGCAGGGGAGGCAGACAGCCCCGGTTGAGAGATCACCTTCCTTCTCCAGAAAACAAAACACAAAAAGATGGAGTTCCTGGCTGGGCGCGGTGGCTCACGCCTGTAATACCAGCACTTCGGGAGGCCGAGGTGTGGCAGATCACAAGGTCAGGAGTTCGAGACCAGCCTGCCCAACATCGTGAAATCCTGTCTCTCCTAGAAATACAAAAATTAGCCAGGCGTGGTGGTGGGCACCTACAAGCCCAGTTACTCCAGAGACTGAGGCAGGAGAATCGCTTGTAACTGGAAGGCAGAGGTTGCAGTGAGCTGAGATAGTGCCACTGCACTCCTGCCTGGGTGAAAGTGAAACTCATCTCAAAAAAAAAAAAACATTGAATTCTGGAGATGACCTTGTAAAGCCAGGGAGGGAGGTGCTTGTAGAAGAGCTGAGCTGTGGGTCAGGCAGCTGGGCTGCGACCTCCACACCCAGGGTAGGGCTGGACACCCATGAATGTCAGGGGTTGCCTGTGCCTGCCCTGGTCTGGCTCCTCAGCCATCCATGGCTGGTGTTGGGAGCCCCATAAGGGACAGAGGCTGCTTCCAGACAACATGGGTATGCCCGAGACCACTGCCCCTAACCTCCAAGTGCGGTGTTTCTCAGGCTGCCCACATGCTGGCCCCAACCCCACCCAGTGCAGTGTGTCCTGTCTCCTGGGGGAGAGCTGACGGCATCCATTCCTGTCCTGCTCCCTGCATTCTTCCCTGCACCTGGAGCAGTTAGTTACCTAGAAGGCACTCGGGAAAAGCTTATTGGATGAATGCACCTACTGGACTCTGGCGTGCACTCCCCACTCACGTCCACACTGAGCATGCTGCTCCTTGACCTTTGGGCACTCCGCAGCCACCTGTGCCCATGTGAGTTGGCACTTGCCTGGAAGTGTGTGATCCACAAGGCCCCAGGCTCCCGTAGCTCCATCCACGTGCTCACCCACACCGTCTCCCTGATTTCCATGCCACTTTGGCCAGTCATCCCCAGGGCAGGCATGAAGCCTCTGGTCTAATGCTCCTGTGGCCCTGTGTCTCACGAAAAGACAGCTGGTTGCAAAGCCAGTGCTTTCTCTGGGAGGGTCTGTAGGTGCAAGGCTTAGGTACTTCCTGGGACAGGTGGGTAGAGGGCAGGGTGCAGCCAGGGCCCAGCCCAGGCTGTGTGAACAGGTGGACTTGGGTGTGGCCAGCAGAAGACGCCATAGGAAGCTAGCCAGGGAATCAAGGCGCCGAAGGTGAGGGGCCTGCTCAGCCCGTGGGAAAGCCTCCCGAGACAGGAGTGGAGAAGGCTTCGAGGGAGGGCACACGGGCTCCTTCTTCCTCTAGTTTTTGCAGAAGTGTCTGGGGTGGGGGCAGATGGATGTAAGCTATGGGGCCCAGGGAGTGGTCAGAGCTGGATGAAAAGGTGGAGGTTGTCCAAGTATTATTGGAGGCTTGCCCAGAGGAGTGGTCCTGTCCCTGAGCCTGCAGTATGCCCCAGTTGGGAGTCTGGGGAAAGGAGAGAAGCAAAGAGCCTGAGGAGGAGCAGAAGGTGGGAGGACACCCCCCCCACCCACCCCAGTGACTGACACCCAGGCAGCTGTGCTCCTCACCCACCCTTCTCATCAGCCCCACGGCAGGCAGGCGATCTGTGTGAAAGGATAAGTTCCCTGCATGTGCAGCTTTCAGACAACCTGCCCCGGGGAAGTCCCAGGGTGGTGCTGGAGATGACCCCCCACCCAAGGTGTCCACAAAGGGCATGCACCCACCAAGGCACCTACATCCATGGATCTGGAGGAAGGGCCTTGTTTGTGGGCCCTGCACAGCTGTGTCCCTCACCCAGCCTCACTTTGCTACCTGAAAGTTGGGGACTTCATCTGCCTGGGCAGGGCCTCTGGCCTCTACCCCACCCCTGGCCCAGGTGAGAATGGAAAGCCAGCTGTTACTGGGGCTCAGCCCAGGGGTCCCCTGGCCCTTGAGCCGTGGCTGTCTCTTTCCCAGGATCCGAGGGGTTGGGGTGAGAGGAGGCAGCTCGAGCAGGGCCAGAGGGCCTGGAACACACCACTCAGGGGCTTTTAGCCTTCGGGCCTCAAGCTGTGGCTGTCCCAAACCTCACTGGCCCTTTATGTGGCTGAAAGGCTGATGAGGAAGGCGGAGACAGTGACAATGGGGCCAGTGGCGGGAAACAGTCCTTAGAGACCCCATTGTGCACCCCGCCCGCCGGAAACAGGCAACAAGCAGGACCCTGCAGAGGGGACCCCACACCCTCAGGCTCCCCGCCACATCTGGATGCTCGGCACGTCGGAGGGGCCTGTGCACAGAGGGGCCCATTCTTCCCCAAGGGCAGGACGGGGCCAAGGATGACTGCGGGCTCACAGCGGCCACGGAGGGACGTCGGCACCCTGCCAGACTGCAGCCCTTTCCCTCACAGGCCTGGCTCAGAGCCAGAGTGCCATGCGCCTGCCTGCCCCCACCACACCTGAGGGCCCCTCGGCCCCTCTGCTCCTTCCCTCTCCTGCTGAGCCCTGAAAGCACCTGGCCCGGGAGGCAAGTGGAACCCTGCCAGGGGAGCAGCTGAGGGCCGGGCTAGGACGGGGCTAGAGGGCGCAGCAGAGCAGACGCTTGTGTGAGTGGAGGTCCCCGTGTGGCCCCCACCCAGCAGCAGCCCCTCCCCGGGATGTGGCTGCAGCTCCTCCTCACATCTGCTCTCCCTCTCAGTTGCCAAATGGTCTTGAACAAGGTACCGTTTCCCCCAGTATCCCACCAGGAGGCAGGAACTGGAGCCATCCTCACAGCTGCAAGGCAGGCCCAGGCCTGGGCTGGACACAGAAGACCAGATCCACAGCAGCTTGTGTCACCAGAGTTCTTATTGATCGTCCTCATCACCTCTGAAGCAGTGGGCCCCCCCACCCTCCCTCCTACCAGCCCCTCCCCAGCACCCTGCCCCAGAGGAGGTCCAGCTGGCGCTGCGCCTGGCCCCTCAGTGAAGCACCACCTCGCAGGGGTGGAGGTGGGCAGTTTGGGCAGCCTCGTAGGCACGGCGGAACTCCTGGAATCGTGGGGCACAGCCCAGCCAGGCCTCCCCGAAGCGGCTCCAGCCCATGAAGAGGAAGGTGCCTGGGCCCGGGTGGACGCCGCAGTGCAGTGGGGTACGAATGGAGGTCAGCCTCTGGTCCCTGGAGCCCCCCACCCGGAACAGCGGCAGTGTCTGGCGGAGGACACGGGCGGCCACCACGGTGATGATGGACTCCTGCAGCTCTGCGTTGTGGGTGACCCCATGGATGGTCCCATGAATTGCTGCGGGGGGGCAGGTTGGCTGGGGTGGGCATTCAGGGGAAGGCCGGCTCCAGGCTCCCCCCATGGCAGGACACTCACCGAAGTCGCTGGTGCAGGCGGCCAGGAGCAGCTCAGCATCGCTGCAGGGCCTGCAGGCACCTGGCATGCAGACGGGGTGGTGAGGACAGGCCCTGCCCTCTCGCGGCAGCACCCCAGGCCCCATCCCTCCACACAGGCGGCAGGAGGCAGCAGGCAAGTCAGCAGACCCGGTGCTCAGAGCCTAGTGGCACCTGGGGATCCCAGGGTGCCACACAGCAGATGCACACACCCTCAGCGACACCAGTACTCGACGGCAGGAATGCACACGGACATGGGACTGGGGGCGGTGCCTAGCGATCAGCTGTCCGGGGCTGCCCTCCTAACCCCCATCTGACATAGGTACCCCAGCATCTGCGACCCCTCTAGTTTCCCGGATCTGGGACCTGAAGACCAGCAGCCCCGTTAGGGTAATAGGAGGTGGGGGCAGAGGAGGGGAGGTTCTGGGGTCCCTGGCCTAGGGCCAGGGGGCAGAATCATGAGAGCCTATCCCTTGCAGGGTCAGGCGCCAAGCTCCAGGAGAGCCAAGAGCTGGGCCTGGTGCCGTGCAGAGAGGCGGTGGCGTCTCCATGGTGACCAGGCCTCACACTGGACCTCTGTTGCCTGGGCTGGGGGAGGGGAGAGGTCACCGCTGGGCCGGGGATCCCCGGACGGCTTTGGCCCAAGGCTTTCATTCCCTCCCGCAACCCTTCGGGGACCAGAGGTCCAAGGCTGCACTGCCTGGCCTCCCTGCTCCACTGTGCCCCTGCCAGCTCTTTCCCGACATGAATCGGAAAGGGAGGGCGGGAAGGCCATCCCACCCTGGCGGTCCGCGGCTGTGGGGCCTCTGACAAGTCCATTCAACCCTCGGATCTCACTCCTTCCCTCTGCAATGGGGCCGACAAAGCACATTCCCGCCAACCCTAGGTCCCACCCAGACCGCCACTCACCGTCCACGCCGAGACCGTGGGCCTGCGGGGGCAGTTCGGGGCGCCCGTCCTCGCGCAGCTCAAAGCGGAAGGCGGCCACGCGGCGGCTGATGTCCCGCTGCGGCGTGGCCTGCAGGAAGAGGGCCCGGCGCTCCCGGGGACCCCAGTGCACGCAACGGCCCCCTGCCGGGCCCGCGCCCTCCGCCAGCACCAGCTCCAGGACGCCGCCCGCGCGCTCCGCGAAGACCTGGGCGCCCGCGAAGGGCCGCGCCGGCCGCAGACAGGCGATGCCGGGCCGCGCGCCGGGGTCGGAGCTGCCCAGGGTCAGGCGCAGCGCCCCAGCCGGGTAGAGCCACTGGACCGCGCCCTCCGCACAGGCCAGGGACAGCTGCCCCACGCTGCCGGGCTCCTGGGTGAGGCCGCTGGGGACGGGACGGGGCGCTGAGGCGGGCGCGGGTCCCCGCTGGGCGCAGTCCCCGCACCCTCCCGGAGGGGGAAACCCGCCCAGCGTTCTGCGCGCTCCGGGAGGCGCATGGGGGGTCCCGGCCACAGCGCACCCCGCCCCAAGTGCGGGGACAGCACCCCGCCCGGGCCGTACCTGCCCCTCCAGCTGCAGCGCTCCTCGGTGTAGCCGGCGCGGGCGGCCGCGGCCAGGAGGCCGCAGCACAGTGCGCAGAGCACCGCCGGGGCCGGGAACCCCATGGCGCAGCGGGCGGCGTCCGGGGGCTCGGGGCTCCCACAACCGCTGCCCCGGCGGGGCGCGGGTCCGGGCGGCGGCGGGAGCAGCCCCGGGCGCCGGCCGCCCGGCCCCGGCGAAGCCCCCACGCCCGCGGCCGCTCCGCCCGCCGCGCGGCTCCCAGGCCGCTCCCGCGCCAGGGCAGCCTTGGAGAGGGCCGGGAAGGGGCGGGGCCGGTGGCGCCCCGACCAATCGCGGCGCGGCCCGGAACTTTCCGCCAATAGCAGGGGCGGAGCAGGGAGGGGGCGGGACGGGGACGGGGTCGGCGCCCGGGCGCCGCGGGATGATGATCCCGCCTCCCCAGCACTGCCGGGGGCCTTGGCGCGCGAGGGAGGCTCCTTGCCCGCCCCGCGCTGTGCGTCGCCCCCTCGCCGCGCCCTCACCCTGGCCTCGCCCTCCGCGCCGTCCAGATCGGAGCCCTGGAGCCCGTGATGGAGCCGGGGTTTTCATGTCCATAGGAATCTGGGGGCGCTAGGGAAAGTGGAAGCCCACCTGGTGGCTCTGCCACGCCCCCTGATTGGGCGGCGGGGCCTCGTCCTTCCTAACACTGGGACCTAGGCCTGTTGCCCACATCCCTCCCAACCTGGTACGTCCTGCTGACCCCTCCCCAGTGGCATTTGGTGCCCCCGAGGAGAGAGATCATGACTCCAGGGGTGGGGAAGGCCTGGCCTGGGGGCTGCGCCTTGGAGCTGGGCCAGGCCTTGGGTTTTGGTAAGGCCGTCCGCAGGACCGGGTCTTGTTGTGGAGCGAGCAGCCCGCAGGCTTGGGTCCCTTTCCTCAGACCTAGTGGTACCCCATGGTTGCCGGATGACTGACACCCGGCTAGACGGGGCTCCTGGAGGGATGTGAATGGGGCAGCCACAGGCACCCCTGCAGGCCTGCAGCACGTGGAGACACAGGAGCTGGGGGACACCCCTGGGACACAGGAGCAGCCCCCACCAAGGCGAAACAAGCAGAAACAGGCGATTCTCACACACACTCTAGCCTCAGGCTGGGGCATTGAGGGATTCCCAACATCCCAACCACTGAGTTTGGCCTAATGGGTGGGAGTGGGCAGTGGCTGGCCAGAGAATCGGAGAGAGCAGACAGCCTGGGTCAAGGCCCTGAGGAAAGAGCTCTTGGCGGCCCGGTGCAACCCCAGGGCATGGGTGGTGGGCGGGGACAACAGGTCAGATCACAGAAGGCCTAAGGCACAAGCCAAGGGGTCCGACTACACACTGAACCCCTTAAACACAAGAACATTCTATCCCCTGCCCCCGAACCTCCGGCCACCTTGTGCTCGAAACTCATGGTGGACACATGAGGCCAGATGGCCCAGCGGCAGTGGGAGGCTGGACCCCACTGACTACACCCTCCCTCAACCCCAGGACCCTCCCAGGCCAAAAAGGAAAAAGGTGCCCACTGGGCTGGTCCAGCCCCTTGCTCTGGGCAGTGTGCAGGTCATAAGAAGCCATCACAGTTCCCAAAAGGTGGAAGCCACCAAGTTGTCTGTCTGCAGCTGAGTGGACAGGCAAGTGTAAAGCATCCATTATTAAGCCATAAAAAGGGATGAGGCTCTGGTGCCCCTTCCCGCTTCAGCCTTGACACCTGCTGCGGTCTGTGTGAGCCTGTAGGCCGTTGTGCTGAGCAAAATACACCACACACAAAAGGACAAGCACTGCTGGATTCCACTTCTGTGAGTCACCTTAGAGTAGTCAGGGCCAGGGGGACAGAAAGTGGAACAGGGGCTGGGGAGGGGGAGGGGGGTTGGGGCTTAATTAGGGCAGAGTTCTGGAGCTTAGTTACACAACAACAAATATACTCAACAGTACACTTTAAAATGGGTAAAATAGTAGAATTAAAAATAAAACTTAAGGCTGGGTGTGGCAGCTTACGCCTGTAATCCCAGCACTTTGGGAGGCTGAAGCAGGAGGATCGCTTGAGGTCAGGAGTTCAAGACTAGCCTGGCTAACACGGTGAAACCCCAACTCCACTAAAAATACAAAAATTAGCCGGGTGCAACGGCTCATGCCTGTAGTCCCAGCCCTTTGGGAGGCCAAGGTGGGAAGACTGCTTGAACCCAGGAGGCTGAGGCCGCAGTGTGCTGTGATTGTACCACTGCAGTCCAACCTGGGGGACAGAATGAGACCCCATCTCAATAAAAATTAAAAATTAAATAGGCCAGGCACAGTGGCTCATGCCTGTAATGTCAGCAGTTTGGGAGGCCAAGGTGGGCGGATCACGAAGTCAGTAGATAGAGACCATCCTGGCCAACATGGTGAAACCCTGTCTCTACTAAAAATACAAAAATTAGCTGGGTGTGGTGGCGGGCACCTATAGACCCAGCTACTCGGGAGGCTGAGGCAGGAGAATCGCTTGAACCAGAGAAATGGAGGTTGCAGTGAGCCGAGATCACACAACTGCACTCCAGCCTGGTGGCAGAGCAAGACTCCATCTTAAAATAAATAAATAAATAAATAAATAAGGTCTGCTCAGTGGCTCACACCTGCAATCCCAGCAGTTTGGGAAGCTGAGGTCAGGAGATCTAGACCATCTTGGCCAACATGGTGAGACCCCCGTCTCTACTAAAATACAAAAAATTAGCTGGGTATGGTGGTGTGCGCCTGTAGTCCCAGCTACTCAGGACGCTGAGGCAGGGGAATCCCTTGAACCGGGAGGCGGAGCTTGCGGTGAGCCGAGATTGCACCGCTGCACTCTGCCTGGCGACAGAGCAAGACTCCGTCTCAAAAATACAGAAAATAAGTAAAGAATCAAAAATTAAAAGGGTAGGCTGGGCCTGGGGCTGGGCACATGAGGTGCTCCCAGTGGTCGGGAGAGGCCTGCAGGTCCGCCGCTGCAGCTGCAGGGGTTGGGAGAGTCATGCGGGTCATCCAGGGCTGCAGCCGCTTAGCGGTCCCTGGGTCAGCGCGACGCAGCGCAGGCTTCTGAGGCCCACGGCGGGCTCCAGGCGCCCTCTGCTGGCGGCATGAGGGTCAGCCCCAGACACCCTCCTGACAGCCTGGGCCCCCGTCTTCCTCCCAGACCTCCCCAGAGAGGGGCCCGTGTCTGTGGCTGGAGGGAGGGGTTGCCGGGACGACCTGGTCTGGAAGGGCACATGCCTGGCCCCAAGTTGACACCTCAACCCGGACCTCCCTAC
Organism: Cacajao melanocephalus; assembly: GCA_963573385.1. NCBI lineage: Eukaryota > Metazoa > Chordata > Mammalia > Primates > Pitheciidae > Cacajao > Cacajao melanocephalus. The sequence goes on along the minus strand of CAUYLG010059490.1, from coordinate 45,036 downwards.
CTCCACTTCAGCCTCATCTCCCGGGGTCCGGTGTAATGCAGCCACCCACGGGAGCAGCCCTGGACACACACCCCTTCTCCTCACAGCCCCTGGCCCCACCCAGGAAAGCACCTTGGGTCAGTGGGTGCTCCCTGCCTCGCGAGGCGCCTGGATGGCCGAGTCCAACCTCAATTGCTATGGGAACAGGACCCAACGTGCCAGGGTGCATGAGCAGCAAATACCCAGAGATGGGCAGGGCGCGGCGGCTGATGCCTGTCATCCCAGCACTTTGGGAGGCCAAGGCGGGTGGATCACGAGGTCAGAAGTTCGAGACCAGCCTGGCCAAGATGGTGAAACCTCGTCTGTACTAAAAATACAAAAATTAGCCAGGCGTGGTTGCATGCACCTGTAATCCCAGCTTCTTAGGAGGCTGAGGCAGGAGAATCGCTTGAACCCAGGAGGCAGAAGTTGCAGTGAGCTGAGATCACGCCATTTCACTCTAGCCTGGGCGACAGAGTGAGACGCCATCTTAAAAAAAAATACCCAGAGACTAAGTGCGGGGTGCGCGGGCAGAGGAGTGCCTGGAAGCCATCCCAAAGTTCAGGTGATGCCCCAGCTGTCTGTGCTGTTTGGGGGCCCCCTCAAGTCCCTCCAGCCCCAGATCCTCCAGTCCCCTGAAACCCCAGAAGGGGCCTCTCCCATTTCCACCCAAGTCAGAACAACAGCAAGAGGGACTCAAGTCAGACAAAAGGAAGAACCTCCCTCAGGCTTTGCTTCAGGAAGCTTGGGCATGGCGTGTGAGGCTGCTCTGGGAGTGCAGAGGCTGGGACAATCGTCTCCCCCCGCCTGCGAGTCCGCCTGGCCAGGGCCAAACACGCATGCAGCATCACAAGGCCCCTGAGCCCAAAGCAGGGCAGCCGGCCTGGCAGCTTGTCCCGAAGCCTGAGATGTGGTTTCTGTCCCCGGCTTGCCCAGAGGGGCCTTGGAGGTGCAGTCTGACGGGCTGCTGTGGTGCTGGCGTTCAAGACCTCGGCAACTGCTCGCGGTTCCCACCTTCGGCCACTGCGTTCTCCCCGAGCACAGGTCCTGGCCGGAGGAGGGCAGCCCCGACTCCCACGGGGGAGCGGCTGCAGACACTCTGCCCCACGGGGTGCAGAGTGACTCGACAGGGAAACCATAGCGCTGGCCACAGACTGTCACAGCCAGGGCAGGGGCTGAGCTGGCTGGCACCCAGGGGAAGCCACACCAAAGGCAAGGGGAGTTGATGGGAGGGGACAGGAAGGGAGCCTCAACCCTGGGGAGCAGAGGGGCAAAGGCGGTGAGGCAGAGGGAGCTTCGAATAAACCGGGGACCACAGAGGGTGAACCCCGGGGGCTCCCCATTTGCTTGAAGCTCCATCTGCCTCAGAGCCTTTGACTCTCTGCAAAGGGGAGGTGGGTAGGGCCGGCTCTGCCCAGCCCACCGGCCCTGAGGGAGTTGGGGAGTTTGGATGCACCAGCAAACAGACCCCGCCTCCCCCGGGAAATGGGGAGAAAGCCTAGAGAGAAGGGTCATATCGCACGCCAAGACCCCCACCTGCGTCTCTGTTTGCTGGCAGTGGAGCAAGGAGAGAGGTGTGGGCTGACCCGAGGCCAGCCCCTGCTGTGTCCCCAGCCGCCCCCTGCTGACCCCTCCCCGGGTGGAGTTGGGATCTGGACAGTGAAGATGGCTCCCACGGCTGAGGGGCAGTGGATGCCAAGCGCCTGCCAGACCCTGTGCCATCCAGAAACAAGCTCTGACAGTGTGGCCACGAGCACCGGGTTTCATCCCCCACCCAGCTGACCTACGAGGCTCAGGGTGCGTGAGGGCCCATCAAGGACACGGTCCTGCCTGCCAACTTGCCCAGGCAGCCTGCACAACCCCTGGCCCCCCTCCACCGGCCACCTGCCCCCTTGCGCAGGCAGCATCCGGCCTCGCCCACCCACAGGCCTGCACTCCAGGCCCACGGAAGCAAGGTTCCTATCTTGGGGATGCTTTCCTCCCTTTGCCGAGAGATCCACCCCCTACACCTTGCATCTCCTCAAGGAGCCGAAAATGCAGCTGCCAACTGATTTGCTGCGGAGCTAAAAATAACTGCCAGGCTCCAGCCAGGGCCCAGGAAAATATCCCATTGCTAGGAGACAGCCGTTACCGGGAGACCAGCATTGCTAGGCGACGCGTGTTGCTATGGTGACGGCTGGGCCCTGAGTCATCCTCAGCCTGGATAGGGGGCGGGCCAGGCAGGGAGCAGAGCTGGAGGGCATCAAAGAAATCCCACCGCCCGTGGCAGTCAGGGTGCCCCCACGGCTATGAGGGTCTCACACCTATGGGTCCCCATTCTGGCCATGGAGGGGCCAGGTAAGCCAGGCTCACTCACAGCCTGCTGCCTCACATGGACTCTCCCGGGTGCTGTGGGGCCATGCTCCGGGCAGGGGGCTGGGGCAGTGTGGGGGCCTTGTGCCCATCTGGTCCCCAAAGCAATCACTTTGCTCTGAAGGGTGAGGATATCACCAGAGGTGCTGTGCGGAGGTGACTGTGGCTCCTTGCGGTCCTCCAAAGTCTCAGGGAAAGATGTACCAGCAGCCTCTGGTCCTCGCCCCCATGAGTCCTGAGTGCCCTCCTAGCCACCTGGACGGGAGACTCCTCTGTGCTCAGGCATCGAGGCAAGGGGTGGTCCAGGTGAAGGGGGGTGCTCCAGGTGAGGGTTCTCCAGGTGAGCACGCTCCAGGTGAGGAAGTGCTCCAGATGAGGGTTCTCCAGGTGAATGGTGCTCCAGATGACAGGGTGCTCCATGTGAGGGTACTCCAGGTGACAGGATGCTCCAGGTGAGTGATGCTCCAGGTGAGAGGGTGCTCCAGGTGAGTGTGCTCCAGGTGAGAGAGTGCTCCAGATGAGGGTTCTCCAGGTGAATGGTGCTCCAGATGAGGGTTCTCCAGGTGAGAGGGTGCTCCAGATGGGGGTTCTCCAGGTGAGAGGGTGCTCCAGATGAGGGTGCTCCCAGTGAGAGGGTGCTCCAGATGAGTGTGCTCCAGGTGAGGGGTGCTCCAGATGAGGGTGCTCCAGGTGAGGGTGCTCCAGGTGAGAGGGTTCTCCAGGTAAGAGGGTGCTCCAGATGAGGGTTTTCCAGGTGAGGAGTGTTTCAGGTGAGGGGTGCTTCAGGTAAGGAGTGCTCTAGATGAGGGTTCTCCAGGTGAGGGGTGCTCCAGGTGTCCCCCAGAGCCCAGGTACACAATCCCTCCCATATCAGTCACCAGGATCAGTGGAGGGGTGCGGCCTGAAGGGATCCACATCCCTCAGAGGAGACGGAAGTCTGCTAAGCAGCCCCCATTGCCCAAGCCACTTCCCTCCTGGGTATGACCTGTTCTCCAAGGGAATCCTCTACGACGGGCTTCCCGGCCCAGGAGGTGAGCCAAACTGCTGGTGCCAGGCACATGTCACGCTACTGACACATTTGCCATCCACCTGTGAGGTCCTGAGCTGGAGGCTCAGTGCCCAGGGACAGGGTGGTGGGAGGGAGACCCCACCCTGGCCCTCAGCGGGCGCAGTCAACCAACAGCTCATCAAACGCACCATCAAACAACAGGCAGACACAGGCTGACAAAAGAAGGTCCTTGGTACTGGGGAGGTGAGAACACGGGTCTGTGGCCCTGTCCACCTGGAGAGGGAAGTCTCCTTGGGGAGAATACATTAGCCAAGGTCTGAGAGGCAAGGAGTCACCCAGGTGCATGTGGCAATGGAGTGCTCCAGGTGAGGGATGCTATAAGGGAGGGGTGCTCCACGTGAGGAAATGCTCCAGGGAGGGGTGCTCCAGAGGAGGAGTGCTCCAAGTAAGGAACACTCCAGGTAAGGGGTTATCCAGATGAGGGGTGCTCCAGGGGAGGGGTGTTCCAAGTGAGGGGTGCTCCAGGTAAGGAACGCTCCAGGTAAGGGGTTAGTCAGCTGAGGGGTGCTCCAGGAAGGGGTGCTCCAGGGGAGGGGTGCTCTAGGTGAGGGACAGGGCACCCTCCTGGCCCCAGAGGAAGGCCAGTGTGGCTGAAGCTTCATGCGCAAGGGGCCGGTGTAGAGCGAGGCTGTGGGCCACCAGTGCCAGCCACTCAGGGCTGTGCGGACTGCAGCAAAGAATGGACAGGGCCCTGGGAAGAACAGGACCATGTCTGCAGGATGCGATGGGCAAAGTGACCCATTACATCCTGGGGAGAACAGGAGATGGGAGAGGCGTAGAAAGACCAGCGAGGAAGTAGCTGGCACCAGCCATGTGGGGGCAAAGGTGCCTGGCACAGGTAGAGTGACCGAAGTGGAGAGTGGGTGGGTTCACAGCTTTGGAGGAGCACAGGGGCCTTTCCGTGATGTTCTTCCACGCACGCTTCTCTGCTCAGATTCCCGAAAGTCAGGGCTGGCTTCTTGGGCCTGGCCAGAGTTGCATGACCCAAATGCCCGACCCCCACGCTCACCCTATGCACTTGGGGTGTGTCCATCACCAGCTCCAGCCTGGACTCAACACAAGCACAGCCTGTTGTCTGCCTGAGGCCCTGGCACCTGCTGCAGGGTGAGAGCCCAGAGCATGAGGTGAACGCTCCTCCCAGGAGTGGTCCCTGCCTGAACACAGCGAGGTGGAAGCTGCTGCTGGAAGGCCAGCCTGCCAGACCCGCGCACCGCAGACGCCTGGATAGACTGGACGGAGGCTCCCCTGTTGCCCCAACTGTCTTCACGGGGCTCATCCTGTCAGCCGACTCTGGGTGCCTTCTTTGGTCAGTACCCAGGCACCGGGCAAGACTTACGCAGCTGCACCACCCCAGGGAGACCCAGTGACGCCCCCACAGTAAGCACAGAAGCACCCCCGCCCAGGGAACCAGGCCGGGTGCAGTCCGCCTGGCCCTCCTTCCCGCTGCTGCCCCAGGCCTCACACCAGCCCCTCCAGCCCTGCTTCCCATCAAGACAGGACGCTGGGAGCACCAGCTGGTTTCACTCCTATTCAGATACTCTCAGGAGCCTCATTCAGCCCTGCAGCTCTTCCCCAAAGCAAAGACTCCCCTCTGCTCTCCCCACACCTGCTCTCTCCCCAGGCCCTGCTCTCGGGAGACCCCTGGATGGGGAGCCATTGGCCTCCGTTCTCCTGCTTGCTCCGAGCCTGCTGGGGAGGCTGGGGTCTGCAGTGGTCCTCACCGACTCTCCACCGGACCCAGTACGCCCCACCCCTGCCCCGGGCTGCGGCGGCCGCCCCTCCAGCCTCCAGTTTATTCCTCAGGGAACTGGCCAGGCTTCTAGGATCTTTGCATATCCATTCCCGGGCCATTCCTCCCTCGCACCTTGGGGGTCTCAGCTCCAGTGTGGCACCCTCAGGACGCCCCCGCCCCGCCAGAAGTCACCACCGCAAGCCCACGAGTGCTTTCACTGTCAGTCTCTGAAATGATCCGTGCAGTCACTTGTTTTCGCGCTGTGCGGGTGTGCCAGGGTCTTCAGATAGGAGCTTCCGGCCGGGCACGCAGCAGGGGCGCGGGGAGGGGGGGAGGGTCCCAGGACTGGGGGTGTGACCACCCTGTCTCCTCGGAGCAGGGTCTCGCCTTCCTCGCCTCCGCAGGTGGTGGCCAACAGTCTGGACGCGCGGTGCCGCCCCTGTCCCCACGGGACCCCGGACTCCGGGGCCCACCGCCGGCGCCTGCCCTCCGCTGCCTCCCCTCGCCCTCCCTTCCGCCTCCCGCGCCCTCCCCGCCCGCCGCGGTTTGTTATTGTGCGGGTGCCCGCGGCGAGGGGGGCGGGGGCGCGTGCCGGGCCTGGCGCGTGCCCGCGGACGCCGCGTCGAGCGCGCGCCGCGCGCCGGGGCCGGGGCGGGGCGGGGGCGGGGTCCGGCATCCTCGGCGCCCCCGCCCGAGCTCGCGAACCCGGATTGGCTCCCCACGCCGGGAGCGCGCGAGGGCGCGGCGCTTGGGGCCGGGAGGGGGGCGCGCGCGGCGCCGGCGGCGGCCGCGGAGGAGCGCGGGGAGGGCGAGGGGAGGAGGAGGCGCCCGCCCTGTTCGCTGCAAAGCGGCCTTATTTATCTGGGCACAGCCTCAGCCTCCCCGGTGGGAGGCTCGGGGCGGCCGATCCTCTCCCACTGGGGAGCTCCTCTCTGTGCGCGGCCAAGGGGGCCCGGCCAGGCCGGGACGCGGGGCGCGGGGCGCGGGGCGCAGGGCGCGGCCGGGCCCTGCCGGCCAGTCCAGCACCCCAGCGGCCCCCGCGTGCGCCGACGCCCGTGCCGGGCTCCCCATGACGGGAGGTCGCCCGGCGGACAGCGTGGCATGAGCCAGGAGCCCAGGCCGAGGTAAGGTGCACGCGTGGCCGGGCCGCGGGGCGGGGAGGGGGCCAGGCCGCACCTCGGTGGCGGCCACAGTGTACAGGGGGCGGGGTGGGGGCGGGGGCCGTGCCGCCGCCGCCCGGGAAGGGCTTACGTAACGGCAGCCCCTTCCCCACCTCCCCCGCGGCCGCTGTGCCTCCGTCCCTGCCCGGCCTTCCCACAGCCCCGCGCCCCGGCGGCCGGCCTGGAAGAGGCCCGCTCCCCACTGGCCACCCGTCCAGGGCTGAGGGTCGGTGCCAGCTGGCCCGCCCAAAGGAGGAATTGCAGGCCCCCGGCGCCCACCCTGCCTGGCTGGGCTCAGAGGGCGCCCCTAGAGCTAAGTGACAGGCCAGGGACAGTTAAACTGCAGGGGGGGGTGCGTGGATGTGCGGGCCTGCGTCGGCCATCCCCGGGGCGGCTTCTGGACCTGGGGCCTGCGCTGAGCTGCTGCCCGCGGGAGAAGGGCGGGGCGAGCCTGGCATCTTCCTGGTTCTGGAGGTGGGACCTGGCTCAGCCAAGGCTGGAGGGCTCAGAAGGGAACTGCACCTTGAGACCTGCTGGGGAGGGTCCCGTGTCCTCTTTGGGATTTGGTGGGTGGAGATTCTCCACCCGTTACCCCAGAAGGAAAGAGGGCTGCAGTGGCAGCCTCAGAAATGCATGGCCCAGCGGCCGCTCCAGGCCCCTCCCAGGCTCTGCTCGGGCAGCCTGCCCTCCGCAGGAGGAGCAGATGGCAGAGGCCACCTCACCTGCCCCTTCCTTCAGGCCCTTCCCCCACTGGCTAGGGGCAGCTCAGGCCTCGCTGGATCCCCACTGGACACAGGGACTTCTCCTACCCCAACCCCTTGGCGGGGTGCTGGACAGCAGCCTTGGAGCAGAAGGCCTGGGCGAGGCAAGGAGACTGAGGGGTTTTTGGTGTCCCAGGCCAGGGCAGAGGCCTGGTGGAATCTGGCTGGCCTGGCCAGAAGGGTACACAGGGCTGGACCTGGAACTGCCTGGAGGGGAGGGAAATTCAAGGCCCAGCTGCAAACACGGCTGTGCAGTTCTCACTTGCCCCATTCCCTGCCCCCTGCCACCCCAACCACCCCGAGCCAGATCTATAAGCTCAGCCCCTTCATGGACAGGCTCGCCCCCTCCAGCTCACACCCACTTCTGGGGCAGCTGAACAAGTCCTACCTCCCACTGATGAGAGGGACACAAATGGCTTCATGGGTGGGAGGGACAGAGCCCTGGAGCCAGGTGGACATGGACCCAGGAAGCCCTGTGTTGCAGAGGGGCAGGGATGTCCCACCCAGGTGGCAACGCTCAGCCACCCCAAGATCCCATCCGCTTGCATGTGGGCGCACAGTGCTGTGCCTCCCAGGGCGGGGGTGGCAGTGAAGGGAGCTCCATGGGTGAGCAGGTGACCTGAGCCTTCCCCACCAGTGGTCCAGGAGAAGCACACAGCCAGACCACTGCAGCGTGTGGGTTCGGATCCCCATTCCCTCACTGGGTCAGAAGGAGGGGTGAGGGCTTGTGGCAGCTGCCTGGAGGAGTAGGCACTGGGGGCCCAGGCCTCGCCTCTGAAAGTGCTCACGCTCTTCCAAGCAGGGGCTGAGATGAGGCCTGGATCCCACTATCCACTCTCCAGGGTGTCCAGCCTGCAAGGCCAAGCTGCCCTGGGCTTGACTGTGGGCCCTCCGACTGTTGGGGCAGCAACACAGGTCTCTCCTGAAGCCACATGCCTGCTAGGCCATGGTGCCCCTCCCCAGGTCCCCAGTATACCCCTAGAAGCATCTCTAGCTGGGGGCAGGAGAGGAGCTCTGCCGCTGTGCCACGTGCCAAGTGGCAGGGACACGGGTGTGCCTGCGTCACGGGGCTGCCACGGAATGTGTCAGCCTGCACCCTGTCCCCAATCCTCAGCCACCACCCTGGCTGTCACCCCAGTCCCTGGGGCTGCCGCTGCAGATAGAACCCGACGTGCATTTTTCTGGCCACCAGTGCCCTGCCCAGCTCCAAGGCGCTCCGTGGGCAGGGTAGATGGTCCCTAAGGTTCTATGAGGGCTGAGTGTTCAGTTAGGCTGTCCTGGTCTGATGCTCACAGAGACGGGGAAAGAGACCTCCAAACTGGGGGTGCCGAGGGGTGAGAAGATTTTCCAGGCATGCTTCCAAAACAAGGATGTCCCAGGGGTGGGCATGCAGTGTGCAGCCTCTGCTCAGAATGCAGTGCCATAGCAGGGGCCCTGTGGGGCGAGGGCAGTGCTTGGAGACCACCAGGCCAGAGCCCACCAGCAGGGCGTCGGGACCTCAGGAGGCAGAACAGGGCAGGGCGAGGACCCTGTGAGGTCACCGGGCCAGGACCCAGACCCAGGTACTAGGAATCAGCCAGCCCCAGGGGTCTTGGAGCCAATCCTAGCTCTATGCAACTTCTGGAAAATCCCTCTGTAAGCTCTTCTTCCCCACTCCTGGTCAAGCAATGTGTGAGTGAAGGACTCCGGCCAGTCAGAGGAGGGGGTGCATGTAGTGTGGGGCGAGTGGGGCAGGAGGACCCCTTTCCTCTCTTGGTTTGGACCAGATGGTAGAGGACGGCAGCCGCTCCCTCAGCTCCGCAGCTCCGGAGGAGGGAATCAGTGGAAAAGGAGATGGGCCTCCTTTCCTGAAGGCTCTGTGTATTCGAAGGCCCACCCCAGCCCTGAGGTCTTGGGAGCCCTCTCAGTGCCTCGGATACTAACCTAGTCCCAATCCCCTTAGTCCAACCTCCCCTGCAGACACTGGCCATGGCACGATCCGGATTCATTTCCCGAGCTATGCCTTCCCTGCTGACCGGCCTCCTCCTAAGTCTGACCAGTCCTCCATCAGCCCTCCAGGACCTCTGGCAGCTGCACTCCTTTCTGCATGACTGAGCTAATGGGGCTGCATTCCTCATTCACTCATTCCCTAATTCATTCATTCCACGAGCATGCAGAGGCCATGCATGTGTTGGTGGTGGCTGCCCTCAGGGAGTCCCCAGTCCACATCGGGTGGACAGTGATGACAACCCATGTGATTGCAAGACCCTGGAGGCACTTTCTCATGAGCTAGGGGTCTTGGAGCAGGAGGCAGGGGCCACCTCACAGCAGGCGCTGAGGGATGGAGGAGAAGAGCTTGCAGGGCTAAGGCGGGGGAACGGCACCAGGCAGAGGGGTAGGAGAGGAGGAATGACGTGGCTGGGCTGTGGCATCAGGGCTGGGAAGGGGCAGGGGCTGAGGTATCAGGGCTCAGTGACTTGATTTGCAGAAGAGGCAGCTCTTGTGGGGCCCCAGCATGGCTGTCTGGGAATGGTAAGCCTGGACGCTGCACATGAGAGAGTCCCCCCAGGAGCACCAGGCCCCACCATGCTCCCTAGGCTCACTCTGGCCACACGCTTCACACTGCATCCCCTGGGGAGGACATAAAGACCACGGTCCCCTCTCCCCAGCAGCTCCCAGGCCAGGCTCAGACTGCTGAGAACAAGACAGCTGAGGTACCTCTGTCTCTTTCCGCTGGGTGAGCCCAGGAGCCTCCAGCCCGGGAGGGGACCTCCCCAGAATTCCACTTCAAGCTGAGTGAGCACCACAGGGCCTGAGGCTGAAGATGGTGCAGGCATGTCTACCTTTTTAACAAGCCTCTTCCCATGTTAACACCCAGGGTGAAGGGAGCCACAGTCCCCAGCAGCCCACGCAGGTCGTCCAAGCCCCTCTGGGTGGAACGAGAGCTCTCACAGTCACCGAGCAGGAAGTGGGGCCCTGAGCCACGGGAACCAGCTCCTTGGTGACCGTCTGGCTGGGTGGGTGGGGCCAGGGCCAGGCAGAGGGGCCATTGTCTGAGCCCTCCAGGGACCTCTCGCTTAACTGGCAGAAAGACCCCTGTCTCCACCCTGAGCTCAGCTTTCTCCCACAGCGCCCATGCCCCCCATGCCTGGGCCAAAGTGTGTGGGTGTTTGCATTTTTTGAGCTACAGGGTAGGGGATTCTCAGGCTGGGTCAGTCAAGCGGGGAATGTGAGGAGCAGCTGGTGCCGACGTGAGCGTGGACGCGAGATTGGGGAGCAGCGGGGCCCCCTGTGCGAGGATACAGCTCCCACAAACGACACGGGTGGAGGGCTGACCGGCAGGCAGAGCAGCGCCTTCTGGCCGCGGTGCGGGTGTGGATGAGGGCAGCCCGGTCCTGGCCTATACCCGGGGCGCTCCTCAGCCTGTGCCTCCCTCCCGTGGGCTCTCAAAGTGCAGCTTGAAGCCTGGAGGTGGAGACGGGGCTGTGGGCGCCGGCAAACGTGAGCTCCAGAGTGGGGCGGGAAAGGAGCCCTGCCCATGCCGGGGGCATCCACGTGCCTCCCCCAGCCCTGGCGCTCCACGTGCAGGCCCATGACTGGGAGCGTTTTCAACCTAAATCGGCGCTGCTCCGGGATTATTTCTCCCCTGACGCCGCCCCCGCCACCGCCTCCAGATCCTTCCCGGCTTCTCCCCCACTCCCCGCCCCCGGGGCCCCTCCCTGCTGAGCGGGGGTAGTCGGGCCCTGGGGTGGCAGGGCTACCTCGACCCTGCAGCTGTCCGCGGTGGAGCCGGACCGGGGCTGGCCCTGAGCGCGCTGCAGGAGCGGCCGCTGTCCATGGTGCTGGCGCGGGTGCCGCGGCGGCTGGCGGGGTTTGCGGAGGCCCAGGCGTCCCCGGCAGCGACGTCTGGGCTCCCAGGTCTAGGGTAGCGAGGGTCCCTACTCTGGGGGCACGGAGGGTATTTAGGCCTGGCCTGCCTCCCCCTCTGGCCAGGAGTCGGGGCGGCTGTGGGCCTGGTGCTGCCCCCTCGGGCGCTGGCATCCTCCGATGTCCCCTCTCCCCGGCTCTAGGAGGGAACCGAGGCAGCCCCGAGCCAGGCCTCCCCAGAAACCGGGGGCATATTCACTCCTCGGAGCCTCGTGCTCCTCACCCGAAACCCAAGGTAGCGTTCCCACCCCTAAGGGCAGCGATGGGGTTGGAACGGGTGCCGACCCCCGCGGGCCCTCGAAAACGCTGTGATGTCGTCAGCCTCCGTGGGGCTACCACCCTCCTATCATGGATGCATGACGGGGTCACCGGCTCTGGGTGCCTCCTTTGTGGAGGGACCCACCCCTCCTTCCAGGCACGAATGACACCTCGGGGGAGGGGGAGATGGTACAGAGGGCGGAGGTGGGGCTAAGCTGGGCTCTCAGCCACGGGGGCCATGTGTTCGGGTACACCCGTGGTCCCGGCTCCAGCCTGCACCCCTCCCCACATGCACCCCTGGCCAGGGCTGCCCAGTCTGGGACTTGGAAGCCAATGGCGGGCCCAGTGCTGGGAAGAGCAAAGCCAGACCTCCCACTACCTCCCTCCCAGCGGCTCTTCCTTCCTCCCCTCAGCTCTAACCAGATTGTGGGGGACGGGCTGCCTGCCTTGGGGTTGTAGTGCCATCTCAGACCCTGCCACTGACTGTGGCGGAGCTGGCCAGGCCCTGTAGCCCCAGAAGGGACACTCAGCCAAAAAGATGTCAACCATCCTCTTCCTGGGCATCTGCATATTCCAGGGCCCACCCAAGCCTTGGAATTCTCTTGGGAGACTTCTCAGACACCCCCTTGGTGGCTCCAACAGACCTCCCAGGGAGGCTGTGGCAGGAGGGGACAGGGTGGGCTGGGAGTGGCTTTGGCCCCTCCTCTGAGATTTCGGGGCAGGAAGGCAAAACCTGCCTGGGGCTCCAGGCTCAGTCCTGGGGTCATCTAAGACCAGGGAAGATGCATCTTGCTTGGCCCTGGAGTCTGGCCATGGGGTTCAGACATCAGTGCCATGTCACTCTTCCAGCCCTTGCTATGAGCTATGCACTGAGCTCATCCAGTTTGTAACGACCCAAGAGAGCAGATACCGTCACCTCCCCAGGCTTCAAGGTGAGGAAACTGAGGCTCAGAGAAGAGAAGTGGCCACAGAGCCAGGGTGGAGCCCATTTCACGTCCAGGGCATGTAACCCCAGGGCTTGTGGGTTGAGACCCCTGGGGCTCTACCTCCTCCCCGGATGTCGGTAGGGGGCAGCAGGAGATCCAGACTGCAGAGCAGATGGTGGCACCGTTAGGGTCCCACCTCTCCTTCCTTCCGTGGCTGTGCCCAGTGCCCCCTGCAACCCACTCACAGACTGGAGGCCTGAGGAGCGAGGCTACCTGGGGCTGGTCTCATCCCACCCTACGGGTGGATGGATGTTGCTGGCCTGAGGATAGCCTCCACGTGGCCATCCTCAGCTAGCTCTGGCCCAAACTTCATCTTCACCACTAACCTGGTCATGACTTCGGCCTTGGCCTCAGTTTCCTCATCTGTGCAGTGGGCACACTCATCACAGCATCATCCTCATTGGGCTGGGAAGAAGATTAAAGCGACAGCATGTGTCCAGGGCTAACCAGACAGGCACCACAGCAAACCCCGGGAAGATGCCTGCCTTTTCTTTGGGTGGATTCTTTTTTTTTTTTTTTTTTTTTTGAGACAAAATCTTGCTCTGTTGCCCAGGCTGGAGTGCAGTGGTTTTCTGCTCACTGCAACCTCCACCTCCTGGCTTCAACTGATTCTCCTGCCTCAGCCTTCCAAGTAGCTGGGATTACAGGCACCTGCCACCACATCCAACTAATTTTTAATTTTTAGTAGAGATGGGGTTTCACCATGTTGGCCAGGCTGGTCTTGAACTCCTGACCTCAAGTGATCCGCCCACCTCTGCCTCCCAAAGTGCTGGGATTACAAGTATCTGCCACTGCAGCCAGCCCCTTGGGTAGATTCTGAGCCAGGGAAGCTCCTGCAGGCGTGGAGGTTGGCTACAGAGCCAGCACCAGAGCCCTTCCTAAGAGCTGCACGGTCGCCCTGCAGGGAAGGGGCCAGAGACCACCCCAGACCCTTCCCTTCTGTTCCCCCAGTCAGTCACCCTGCCCAGCAGGGTGGGCCCAGTGGGCCAGTGGACAGCACAGCAGAAGAGGTGAGGAGAGCAGCTCTGGCCTCACCAGGTCCACCTCCATTTTCTTCTCTGTAAAATGGGCATCATGGTACCTAAGTGCCAAAAAGTTTTGCTGTTTCCTGGCCTCACTGGGCAGACAAAAAAGAGAGTATCCGGCTGGGCGTGGTGGCTCATGCCTGTAATCCCAGCACTTTGTGGAGGTCGAGGTGGGTGGATCACTTGAGGTCAGGAGTTGGAGACCAGCCTGGCCAACATGGTGAAACCCCGTCTCTACTAAAAATATAAAACCTTAGGCTGGGTGAGGTGACTCATGCCTGTAATCCCAGCACTTTTGGAGGCCGAGGTGGGCGGATCACCTTAGGTTGGGAGTTCAAGACCAGCCTGACCAACCTGTAAAAACCCCATCTCTACTAAAAATACAAAATTAGCTGGGCATGGTGGCACATGCCTGTAATCCCAGCTACTCGGGAGGCTGAGTCAGGAGAATCACTTGAACCCAGGAGGCAGAGGTTGCATTGAGCCAAGATGGTGCACTCCAGCCTGGGCAGCAGAGCAAAACCCCATCTCAAAGAGAAAAAAAAATTAGCTGGGCGTGCTGGCAGGAGCCTGTAGTCCCAGCTACTCTGGAGGGTGAGGCACGAGAATGGCTTGAACCTTAGAGGCAGAGAGGCTGCAGTGAGCCAAGATCACGCCTCGCACTCAGCCTGCCCTCCAGACAACAAGACTGAAACTCTGTCTCCAAAAATAAAAGGGCGTCCACGGGCAATGAAGGTTGGGCTCAGTGCGTACAGTAGGTACCCGGTGAGTGCCGTGCATGGCCATGGTCAGCTTCCTGTTGCTGCTGATAGGCAGGCAGAGGCAGGCACTCCCGTCCTCTCTGGCAGGTAGTTCTGGGAGCACTGTGGGGACACCCAGGGAGGGGAGGAGCCCTGCTTCGCCCCCCTAATCCTGGGCCTTCTAGAGACGGCAAGAGACTCACTCCCCTCCCGGCCCTTGTCCGCAGAGCGTGCCAGGAAGATGTCGAGCCCGGGTATCGACGGGGACCCCAAGCCTCCATGCTTGCCTCGAAACGGCCTGGTGAAGCTGCCAGGCCAGCCCAACGGCCTGGGTGCGGCCAGCATCACCAAGGGCACGCCAGCCACCAAGAACCGCCCCTGCCAGCCGCCACCCCCACCCACCCTCCCACCACCCAGCCTGGCTGCCCCACTGCCCCGGGCTGCCCTGGCCGGGGACCCACGCTCCCCGGCAGGTGGACCGGCCTCAGCCTTAGCACCCGGGCCCCCGGCAGAGCGGCCGCCGCTGGCCACGGACGAGAAGATCCTCAATGGGCTCTTCTGGTATTTCTCGGCCTGCGAGAAATGTGTGCTGGCCCAGGTGTGCAAGGCCTGGCGGCGCGTGCTCTACCAGCCCAAGTTCTGGGCAGGCCTCACGCCGGTGCTGCATGCCAAGGAGCTGTACAACGCGCTGCCTGGCGGCGAGAAGGAGTTTGTCAACCTGCAGGGCTTTGCCGCCAGAGGCTTCGAGGGCTTCTGCCTGGTTGGCGTGTCCGACCTGGACATCTGCGAGTTCATTGACAACTATGCGCTCTCCAAGAAGGGTGTCAAAGCCATGAGCCTCAAGCGCTCCACCATCACGGACGCAGGCCTCGAGGTGTGCGAGCAGGCTGGGTGGTGGCGGGGACGGGGCTGGGGGCAGGGCTGGGCAGCAGCAACCCTGTGGGGGCTGGAGAGGATGGTGGCCTTGGGGTGGGGGAAAGCAAGACTGACTACAGGGGACCTCGTGCAAAGCAAAAATGTGGGTCCTTTATTCAAAGACTATCAAGGTTTTCAAGATGGTAGCAGCAGAGCAGCTGATTAAATGCAGGGCCCAGGCTCGGCGCGGTGGCTCACGCCCGTCATCCTAGCACTATGGGAGGCCGAGGCAGGCAGGTCACTTGAGGTCAGGAGGTCAGAAGTTCAAGACCAGCCTAGTCAACATGGTAAAGCCCTGTCTGTATTAAAAGTGCAAGCATTAGCAGCCAGGTGTGGTGGCTCACGCCTGTAATCCCAGCACTTTGGGAGGCCAAGGCGGGGCCGATCATGAGGTCAGGAGATGGAGACCATCCTGGCTAACATGGTGAAACCCCATCTCTACTAAAAACACAAAAAAAATTGGCTGGGCATGGTGGCGTGTGCCTGTCGTCCGAGCCACTCGGGAGGCTGAGGCAGGAGAATGGCTTGAACCCGGGAGGCAGAGGTTGCAGTGAGCCGAGATCACGTTACTGGAAGCAAGCCTGGGCAACAGAGCAAGACTCCATATAAGAAAAAAAAAAAAAAGAAAAGAAAAAAATGCAAAAATTAGCCGGGCCTGGTGGCAGGCATCTGTAGTCCCAGCTACTCGGAACACTGAGGCAGGAGAACTGCTTGAACCCAGGAGGCTGAGGGTGCAGTGAGCTGAGATGGCACCACTGCACCCCAGCCTGGGGCCTGGGCAACAAAGTGAGACTGTGTCTCTAAATAAATAAATGTAACTAAATGCAGGGTTGGGAAGATGCTGGTGGGAGCTGAGGAGCAGCTGGGGAAGGATACCCCAGGAGCAGAGGTCAGAGGAGCCGCCCGGCAGCCGGGCCTGGAGTCTTAATTATAACATTGGTACCAACGCCCCTGGCACCTGCTCTGGCCAGGCCCTGGGCTCTGGTCCTGATGCCCAGCCTCCTCACACACTGCCAAGTGTTTTCAGAGTTCAGCTCCCTGCACGTTTACACCAGTAACCAGGACCACCGCCTCCTCCCTGCGGGCTCCACCCCTGCAATCCTCTGGCGCTCTGCCGGAAGGAGCGCCCCAGGCTGGGGGCAGGGAGCCCAGGCCTGGCGCGCCCTTGACCCGGCGCCCACCTCCTGCAGGTTATGCTGGAACAGATGCAGGGTGTGGTGCGTCTGGAGCTGTCCGGCTGCAACGACTTCACGGAGGCCGGGCTGTGGTCCAGCCTAAGCGCCCGCATCACCTCACTGAGCGTGAGTGACTGCATCAACGTAGCCGACGACGCCATCGCGGCCATCTCGCAGCTGCTGCCCAACCTGGCGGAGCTGAGCCTGCAGGCCTACCACGTGACGGACACGGCGCTGGCCTACTTCACTGCGCGCCAGGGTCACAGCACGCACACGCTGCGCCTGCTCTCCTGCTGGGAGATCACCAACCACGGCGTGGTCAACGTGGTGCACAGCCTGCCCAACCTCACTGCGCTCAGCCTCTCGGGCTGCTCCAAGGTCACCGACGACGGCGTAGAGCTCGTGGCCGAGAACCTGCGCAAGCTGCGCAGCCTCGACCTCTCGTGGTGCCCACGCATCACTGACATGGCGCTGGAGTACGTGGCCTGCGACCTGCACCGCCTGGAGGAGCTCGTGCTGGACAGGTGCGAGCCCCGGGCCGCGGCGGGCGGGGTGGGGAGGGGCGGGGCTGCACGGGTGGGGTGGGGTGGGGTCAGGCAGGGGATGGTCGCGGGGAGGGGCTCCTGGCGTGGCCCCGGTGGAGGCGCGGTAGGCAGAGCCCTCGGAGGCCGAGCGCCTGGGAGTGGGCAGAAACACAGCAATGGTTGGCTGGACCCCTGTCATTCGAAATGGGTGGGAACGAGGAGGGGCAGGAAGGGATTCACGCCAGGGGCACTCCCGGGAAGAGGAAGGAGGGCTGGGGCCAGGTGATTTGAAGGTGCGGGTCCCCTCTGGTGCAACCACAGGTGTGTGCGCATCACGGACACTGGCCTCAGCTATCTGTCCACCATGTCGTCCCTCCGCAGCCTCTACCTGCGATGGTGCTGCCAGGTACCGGCTCTCACCCCCCGGGATTGGGGAATCGGTGGGGGAGGTGGGGGCGTGGGGAGAGCTCCCGGCCCCACTCAGATCCTGGGGGAGTCTGGGGCCCCTCCCTATCCAGCAGCCAACCTAAGCAGAACGCAGGCAGAACGCAGGGGTCCCTGGGGTCCCACCAGCACTTCCCAGCTGCCTCCGAGCTCGCGGGGGCTGAGGAACCCCAGGCTTGAACCCACCTAGCGCTCCGCGGACCCCAGGGTACCCTCCCCTTCGGTGCAAGTGGAAATCGCTGTCACCCCTCCACTCCCGACAGGTGCAGGACTTCGGGCTGAAGCACCTCCTGGCCCTGGGGAGTTTGCGCCTCCTGTCTCTGGCAGGTGAGACCCCTGATCCTGCTCTGACGCTGAGGGGTGACCCCCCCCCCACCTAGTCCCCCGCCCAGCCCGCCCAGTCCTTGTCCAGGGTCCGAGGCGGAGGAGGAGGGAGACGCGGCCCCGCCGTCCTGCCCGAGCCCTGGGCGGCGCACTGAGCCCCCGCCCTGCTCCCGCCGCAGGCTGCCCGCTGCTCACCACCACCGGGCTGTCGGGCCTGGCGCAGCTGCAGGAGCTGGAGGAGCTGGAGCTGACCAACTGCCCGGGGGCCAGCCCGGAGCTCTTCAAGTACTTCTCGCAGCACCTGCCCCGCTGCCTCGTCATCGAGTAGCGCGGGGGCCCCGCCCCGGTCGCGGGAACCCGGCCAGGACCTGGGCGGGGGCGCCGGGCGCCGCCGAGCCCCTCTTCCCGCCCTGCACTGGGGGAGCCCCCGCGCCCCAGGGCCAGCGCGGGCGGTGGGGCGAGCCGAGGGAAAGCCCCGCCCCGGCCCTCGGCCCCTCCGCCCTCCCAGCCCCTCCCCGGGCAGGGGGGCGGCGAGTGGGCCCGCCCGGGCCCGCCCCACGCACGCACGCACACTCGGGGACTTTGTGCATGCCCCTCGTGCCCGCACTGCACGCCGCCCTCCGCCACGCCACAGCCGCCGCCATCACTCGCTCGCCCGCCCGCTTGGGGGACGGGGCTCGGTCCTTGGGGGGCGCTTTGAGCTCTCCAGACTGTGCCCTTACCGCCTTCCCCGCCACAACCGCTCTGTCTCCCCACTGTCCCCCCATCCCGGGCAGGGCCCAGGGGGATTGAGGGGGCTGGGTCCCCCAGGACACAGGGGCCCGGAAGAGCCCCATGGGCTTCTTGCATCTTCCACTGCACCATGCCTGGAGCCCTCCAAGGGGGGTCGGGAAACCGGCCACCGCCAAAGCCATGGCCCGCGCCGAGGAGCCCGAGCCCTACCCGCACCTCCTCACCCATCCCGCCTGACCCACGCGGCCTCCCGTCCTCCTTGCCACTGTGAGGGGCAGTCTCCTGTCCGCCCCCCAACCTGGCCTTGGCCCCTGGCCAGACTGAGACATAACTGGGCAGGGAGAGGGCAGAAGGGCTGGCGATCACCTTGGAGTCATCAACATTCGCCCAGCTGACTCAGTCCGCCTCAACCCAGGGTGGCACAGGTGCCTCGCAAGCCCCCAAGTTGGAGCCGCCCTCAGGGCTCTCAGGCCCCGGGAGAGGCCTGGGCCGACCCCACACCTCAGCCCTTGGACCTGGCCAGGCTCAGTTCAGGCCTAGGCATCGAGCTTCACCCCGGGCGGGTCTCCTCAGGTGGAGTCTGCAAAGTGGACCCAGCCAAGCTTGGGTCAGGGTCAGCACTGACCAGCGACTCCAATCTTCCAGTGGCCAGCACACCCTAGACACCCCGAGGAGGGAGGGCTCCTTTCTAGCCTCCCCTCAACTCCACCCCTCCCCAGCTTCCCAAACTTCTGCCTGCCCAAACGGGCTCTGACCGTGCTCTGTCGGCCCCAGACATTTGGAAGTCCTGGGGGATGCTGGCAAATCTTGGCTGTCGCTGAGGAGGGGGCTGGGACCCCTTCCCATCCCAACCTTGAGCCCCAGGAGATTCAGCGCCCACACCCAATCTTGGGACACTCCCTATCTGGTTGGAAGAGAGTAACCAGTTTCCAGAGAGCCAGAGAATGAGAGAGAAAGAGAGTGAGAGAGAGAGAGAAAGAGAGAGAGAGATGCTGTTGAATCAGAAACAGTTCAACAGCCCAAAGATTTTCCTGCCCCTGGAAGCTCCAGGGCTGAGTGGTCAGGAGCCAGTTTCTCCAGCCCCTCCTCCCCACAACCCCTGGTGGGGAGGGGCAGCTGCCCATTTGCCCAAAGTATTAATGCAACTGAAGCTGTGATATTTCCAACGACTGTAGGAGGAAAAATTAAGGGGAGAGAGGAAAAACAAAACCAACCAACCCCTAAAATCATTTTCTTATTGTACATAACGACCTCATTCTCCTGTATATGCGGAAGATATAACCTTATATTTGGTAAGTGTTTCTTGTGCTATTTTATCACGTGACCTGTTTATAAAAATATATATTAAAAAAGTTGTAAAAACATGTGTCTGAGTTGTTTTCAGGTCATCAGACCATGGTGCAGGAGGGCTTATTTGCCCTGCGTGTCCCAGGTCTCGGGATCATCCTGTATCTCTTATCAGATTTTTTCATTCTTGCAACAAAGGGGTAGAGGCTGGATGCCGATATAGTAGACTGGAAGGAAACAGCAGCGACTGCATGGAAATCGGCGGACTTCCCATTGCTTAAATCACATAACATTCCCTCTGAAATATCCAGACTCTAGCCCACCCTTCCAGAAAGGCAGAAATGAGCCCTGTTCTATGAACAGAGTAACAGGCAGGGAGAAGGATGTCGCAAAAGATTACACAATGCACCAACAGCAAAGGGTCACACCCAGGAGAGAAACAGGTCGAAAGACGGCAAATGAGGCCGGGCACAGCGGCTCACGCCTGTAATCGCAGCACTTAGGGAGGCCGAAGTGGGTGGATCACCTGAGGTCAGGAGTTTGAGACCAGCCTGGCCAACATGGTGAAACCCTGTCTCTACTAAAAATACAAAAAATTAGCCAGGTGTGGTGGCGGGCACCTGTAATCCCAGCTACTCAGGAGGCTGAGGCAGGAGAATTGCTTGAACCCAGGGGGTGGAGGTTGCAGTGAGCTGAAAATGTACCGCCTCACTCCAGCCTGGTTGAAAGAGTGAAACTCTGTCTCAAAAAATTTTTTAAAAGGGAAGAGGGCAACTGGGTGAACAGGTGTGTCAGGCACTAAGCATTTGGTGGTGACTGAGCCAGATGCGATTTCTGCCCTGGTGGAATTCACACTTCTATGTGACCAACAACAACCAGTAACAAACGGACGGGTGGTGACAAGTGCCGTGGAGGCCACAGTGATGGAGAAGCCAGTTAGAGGCAACGGTCAGGGAAGTCCTCTCTGGAGGAGGCATAGCCCGTACAACGTCCCTGCGGCAGGAAAGGGCTTGGTGGGCTGGGAAACGGGGTGGAAGCTGCTGCGGCTGGCGATTCGCAGGGGCGGGCAGAGGCAAGGTGTTGGGGATTTAGTCACAGTGCCGTGGGAGCTGCCAGAGGCCTCAGACAGAAGACTGGTACTGGACTTCTGAGCGGGTTTCAGATCAGAGGCGAACGATGGACCCAGGAAAGCCGTTGGGAGGCTGCTCCCAAGGTCCAGGAGTGAGGACGGAGGGGAAGACTGGAGCCACTCAAAACTTGTCTAGGGATGACCAGACGTCATGATGGACCTGGGGATTGGAGTATCCAGGTACTGGCATTAAAATATTGAAATTAAGATCGAAAAAATACAGGCCCAGGCGCAGTGGCTGACACCTGTGATCCCAGCACTTTGGGAGGCTGAGGCAGGAGGATCGCTTGAGTTCAGCCGTTAGAGGCCAGCCTGGCCAACATGGTGAAACCCCGACTCTACTAAAACGACAAAAAATATTAGCCAGGTGTGGTAGAGCGTACCTGTAGTCCCAGCTACTCGGGAGGCTGAGGCAGGGGAATCGCTTGAACCTGGGAGGTGGAGGTTGCAGTGAGCCGAGGTCGCGCCACTATACTCCAGCCTGGGCAACAGAGCGAGACTTCGTTTCAAAAATAAATAAACAACACACAAGCACAGCACCGAAGCGCAATGGCGGCCCCCAGGGCGGCCGCAGACCGCCGTCCTGGGCCCGGCCCCGCCTCTGCCAAACGCAGCTCTCTGACCCGGAACTTTCGTGGCGTGAAGCGAGAGTCTGTGCCGCTTCCGGAGAGGAGCGGGTAAAGAACGGACCACTTCCGGCGAGGGGCGGGAAAGACAAGCAGCTTCCGGCGCCACGCTTCCGGACAGCCGTGCGCTTTTAGTAAAAGATAGGGGTTCGCGCTGGGGAGAACGGCTGCCCCGGGCCCTCTGGTTCTCGTCCCGCAGCGTCCGCTCCCTCGCGCCACTGCGCCAGGGAACCTCTGTGCCGCCCCCAGGAACTCTGCTTCTCTCCTGCCTCCGGTCCCGCCAGACACCTCGAGCTCCTTGAGTAGCTCGGTCTTTGAGGTCCCTCTGGGCCCCTCGCGCGTCTATCACCTGAGTCCCCGGGCCCCTCTAGCCCTCTGTTCCCTCCCCTCTTTTGTTTCTCCCCAGAGCCCCGCCGCCCTCGGCCTCGTTTCCAGGGCTGACCCTGTGGACGGTGAGAGTCACCTCGCTCCCCTGCTGGGATTGACTGACCCAGGGTTTAGGGACTGCCCAGATCTGGCTGATGGGGGGATCGAGAGGTGGCCAGGGCCGGGCCTGTCCCCCTAGGGTCTTTCGTGGAAGTCAGACATGAAACTGACAGGCCTAAGGGAAGCTAGGGAGCTTTCTCACCGATCAGCCAGGGTGATGATGGGCTGGACTGACGGACTAAAGTGAGTTTGAGCTTGCTTATCAGGCTGATTGGTTGATGGACTGTCCTGGACTGCTCAGCAAGACTGACCACGCGGGGCCCAAGCAGTTCTGGGGTTCCCACCCTGGGTTGGAAGATCTGAACTGATGGCCCACCCAGGCTGACAGGTCAGCCCACTTCACTGACCTCCTGACCCCTGACATCACCTGTACAGCCATGGAGAAGATGTCCCGTGTAACCACAGCCCTGGGTGGCAGCGTGCTGACAGGCCGCACCATGCACTGCCACCTGGATGCTCCGGCCAACGCCATCAGCGTGTGCCGTGACGCGGCCCAGGTGGTCGTGGCAGGCCGCAGCATCTTCAAGATCTATGCCATCGAGGAGGAACAGTTTGTGGAGAAGCTGAACCTGCGTGTGGGGCGCAAGCCTTCGCTTAACCTGAGCTGCGCTGATGTGGTCTGGCACCAGATGGATGAGAACCTGCTGGCCACAGCAGCCACCAATGGCGTGGTGGTGACGTGGAACCTGGGCCGGCCATCCCGCAACAAGCAGGACCAGCTGTTCACAGAGCACAAGCGCACAGTGAACAAAGTCTGCTTCCACCCCGCCGAGGCCCACGTGCTGCTCAGTGGCTCCCAGGATGGCTTCATGAAGTGCTTTGACCTCCGCAGAAAGGATTCTGTCAGCACCTTCTCGGGTGAGGCCACAGAGGGGTCAGTGCAGGTGGACCACTCTGCCAGCACCCATCCTGTCCATGCAGGAGGGGAGGTGCTCCGTGCATCAGAGGGCCTCAGGATCACTCCCAGAGGGCTTCCTCGGGGGAAAGGGAATCGGGAGGGGAGGGATGGGGCAGGTTGGGCTGGGCTGCATGTGAGCCAGGGCAGTGAAGTGGGAAGAGGCAAGAGATGAGACCAGCAGAAATTGAGGCTAGATGTGGGGTGAGATAGGGCAGAGTCCAGTGGTCCCCCAGCCAGCCCAGGTGACTGAGCAGAAAGCCACTGCACGACTCCCTCCCCTCACCTGGGAGCTGCAGAGGCTGCCTCACAGCAGGAAGTCTGCCAGGACTTCCAGGTTTCCTGGCCCGGGGAGGCAGAGGAGGTGGGTTTGCTGTCCTGTGTCCCAGGGCCCTTTTCCTAGCAGGCCCAGCTCCAGTGGCCACTGTGAGCCAGCTCTCCCTTGTTCACGAAGAGACGAGGTGACGTGGAACTCTCAGGGGCCTCAGAGAATTTACGAGCCACTTAAGACAGATCTTGAGCTGGCTGCCCTGGAGGGCCCTGGAGGAAGGCTGAGCACACCCTCAAAGGCTCTTGGTGGGGTGGTCCGCTAGGGTGGACTGGACCCCAAGTCCCCCAGTCCTTTGGGGCTGACCAGGCAGCTCCGGCTCCAGGTGAAGACTGTGCCAAGGCCGGGGGCACCCTGCTGAGCACCTCCTTGGGTCTCCCACAGGAGGCCGTGGGAGTGGGCGCTGACTGGGTGGGTTCCTGTACTCCCAGTGCTCAGCTGCTGTGTCCTGAGGCTGCACCCCAGCTTTGCTCATGGGGGATGCAGGACACAGAATGTGGCACAAATGGGGCCTGGGAGGATGTGTTAAAAACCACCTGGCATCCTGCTCCCGGGCCCAGGCTCTTGCGGCGACTCTATGTGGCTGCTCCCTTGGGCACTCTACCCTCTGGGCCTCTGTTCTGGGCCACAGGCAGGTGTGTGACACCGTTCCACAGCTGCTCCAAGGGGGCACCCCGTGGGCCACCCCGTCACCTCCCCTGCATTGACACCCTGCCTGCAGGCCAGTCCGAGAGCGTGCGGGACGTCCAGTTCAGTATCCGGGACTACTTCACTTTTGCTTCCACCTTTGAGAATGGCAACGTGCAGCTCTGGGACATCCGGCGCCCCGACCGGTGTGAGAGAATGTTCACGGCCCACAACGGCCCTGTCTTCTGCTGCGACTGGCACCCCGAGGATAGGTGTGCCATGGGGGTGCAGGGGCAGCAGGCTGACAGGAGGCTCTCACTGCCTCAGACCTGTGAGACAGCTGGGAGCAGCAGAGCTGGGGGGTCCCCTCTCCGCAGGAAAGGCCACTGAAGGTTTGGGTGGGGCCTTCCCACAGGGGCTGGTTGGCCACAGGAGGGCGCGACAAGATGGTGAAGGTCTGGGACATGACCACGCACCGTGCCAAGGAGATGCACTGTGTGCAGACCATCGCCTCGGTGGCCCGTGTCAAGTGGCGGCCGGAGTGCCGCCACCACCTGGCCACTTGCTCCATGATGGTGGACCACAACATCTACGTGTGGGACGTGCGCCGGCCCTTTGTGCCAGCTGCCATGTTCGAGGAGCACCGAGACGTCACCACGGGCATTGCCTGGCGCCACCCGCACGACCCCTCCTTCCTGCTGTCCGGCTCCAAGGACAGCTCACTGTGCCAGCACCTGTTCCGGGACGCCAGCCAGCCCGTGGAGCGCGCTAACCCCGAGGGCCTCTGCTATGGCCTCTTCGGGGACCTGGCCTTCGCCGCCAAGGAGAGCCTCGTGGCTGCCGAGTCGGGGCGCAAACCCTACACTGGTGACCGGCGCCACCCCATCTTCTTTAAGCGCAAGCTGGACCCTGCCGAGCCTTTCGCAGGCCTCGCCTCCAGCGCCCTCAGTGTCTTTGAGACAGAGCCAGGTGGCGGCGCCATGCGCTGGTTTGTGGACACAGCTGAGCGTTATGCGTTGGCCGGCCGGCCGCTGGCCGAGCTGTGTGACCATAACGCAAAGGTGGCTCGAGAGCTTGGCCGCAACCAGGTAGGCGGATGGTGAGCCTGGGGCCCGGGGCCGTGACTTCAGGGCAGGGCCTGGTTCCCCTGCCAGCTGTCCCGCCCCCCACTTCAGGCTCCGCGATGGGCTCCAGCCAGTCATACCAACAGCCCTTGCCCCAGTAGCGGAGGGTATCAGGATCACACAGGGCCAGGCTCCAGGGTGGGCCAGACCCGGCACTGTCCTCTGCAGGGCGGAGGTCTGGGGAGTCGTGTGGTCAAGCTCTCTGTTCTGCCCCCTTGCTTCTGGAGCTCTCCGGGCACTGGCAGCGGTGGACGTGTGAGCTGCTGCCCCCATGCCCATCTCTTGCTGCCCCGCAGTTCCCCTCTGCCCAATTCTGTTCCCTCTGTACTGCTGTAGGACGGAGGTTGGGATTTTTCTCTTCCCATGAGCCTCAGCTTCCCTACCTGGGGTGGGCCTAGACGTTGGGTCCGTGGGGCAGCTGAATGCTGACGGCTTGTGATTCTGTCCAGGCAGAGGGGGGCCTTCATGGGGTGCTGGGTGACCAGGACCCCCACAAGTGACCAGTGCCTGCCCCTAGGTGGCGCAGACGTGGACCATGCTGCGGACCATCTACTGCAGCCCCGGCCTGCTCCCCACTGCAAACCTCAGCCACAGCATGGGCAAGGGTGGCTCCTGTGGCCTGCAGCTCATGAACAGGTAGATGCCAGGGGCAGCTCTCCCCAGGGGCTTGGGCTGCTTAAGCCCACCTTCCCATGGGCCTTTCCTGCCTTCAGTTTCAACCTGAAGGATATGGCCCCAGGGTTGGGCAGTGAGACCCGGCTGGACCGCAGCAAAGGAGACGCACGGAGCGACACGGTTCTGCTTGACTCATCAGCCACACTCATCACCAACGAGGGTAGGCTGTGGCCGGTAGGGGTGCTGGCGGGAGTGGGGCGGGGGCATCCCACAGGACCCTGAATGCCGGCCCCAATGTTGGGCAGATAATGAGGAAACTGAGGGCAGTGATGTACCTGCCGACTACCTGCTGGGTGATGTGGAGGGCGAGGATGACGAGCTGTACCTGCTGGACCCGGAACACACGCACCGTAAGTGGGGTGCGGGTGGGGTTGGGGTGGAGAAGTGGGTGGAGGACGGAGGCTTAGAGCCTCTGCTTGCCTGGGCCTCCCAGCCGAGGAGCCCGAGTGCGTGCTGCCGCAGGAGGCCTTTCCACTACGCCATGAGATTGTGGACACACCTCCCGGGCCCGAGCACCTGCAGGACAAGGCCGACTCCCCGCACGTGAGCGGCAGCGAGGCAGATGTGGCCTCCTTGGCCCCCGTGGACTCCTCCTTCTCGCTCCTGTCCGTCTCACACGCGCTGTACGACAGCCGCCTGCCGCCCGACTTCTTCAGCGTGCTGGTGCGGGACATGCTGCACTTCTATGCTGAGCAGGGCGACGTGCAGATGGCTGTGTCTGTGCTCATCGTCCTGGGTGAACGGGTGCGCAAGGACATCGACGAGCAGACCCAGGTGTGTGGTGGGCGGGGCCTCCTCCCTCTGAAGCGCTTTGCCCTGCGCCCAGATTCTGACCGTCAGGCACTCATTTCCCAGGAGCACTGGTACACCTCCTACATCGACCTGCTGCAGCGCTTCCGCCTGTGGAACGTGTCCAATGAGGTGGTCAAGTTGAGCACGAGCCGTGCCGTCAGCTGCCTCAACCAGGCCTCCACCACCCTGCATGTCAACTGCAGCCACTGCAAGCGGCCCATGAGCAGCCGGGGCTGGGTCTGCGACAGGTGGGCAGTGGGGTCGGGAGGTGGGGCAGGGGCCTGCAGGCAGCGCAGGAGCCCCCACTGAGGCACCCGCCGTCCCGCCCGCCCCCAGGTGCCACCGCTGCGCCAGCATGTGCGCCGTCTGCCACCACGTTGTCAAGGGCCTGTTCGTGTGGTGCCAGGGCTGCAGCCACGGCGGCCACCTGCAGCACATCATGAAGTGGCTGGAAGGCAGCTCCCACTGTCCCGCGGGCTGCGGCCACCTCTGCGAGTACTCCTGAGCGTCTGCTAGGCTCCCCTGGGGCCCGGGGACCTGACCGCCCGGCCGGCCGCGTGCAGAACCCCGCCTGGTCTTGTGCCCCAGACGGGCCGAGGCTGGAACTTGAAACCCCAATAAAGAAAGTGGAATCGCTGTCAGCGCGGCGGGCTTGCAGTGTGCTCGCGGTGCAGCTGGTGGGCGGGGGCTTTCTGTGGGGCTGTCGCCATGGTAACCAGCGGGGCCAATAGTCGCTCTCGGGGCGGCCTTCCCTGCACCTTCCGCAGAGACGTCTTCCGGGGCGGGGCAAAGAGGTCACTTCCGGCCTCCCGCCAGTTGCCACGACGACGAAGTTGCCGGCCAATGGCTGGCGGGCGGGCCTGAGGTTCCCGGCGTGCAGCGCGGCTACCTGAGGGCGGCGGGTTCATGGCGCCGGGGTCGGGGCTGCTCGAGCTCTGGGCGCTGGTGGCTCTGCTTCTACCCAGCTCGGGGGAGGAGGGCGACGGCGGGTGGTGAGCGGCCCGGGAGGGGCCGGGCGGGGGGTCACGTGCGGCGAGTAGGGCGCGGGCTGACCCGGCTGTGCCCGCAGGCGCCGGGGCGGGCCGGGGGCTGTGGCGGAGGAGGAGCGCTGCACGGTGGAGCGCCGCGCCGACCTCACCTACGCCGAGTTCGTGCAGCAGTACGTGCGCCCCTGACCGCGGAGATCGGGCCCTGTTCACCCGCCCGCCTCCCCCTGAGCTCGCGCGCGTGTGTGGGGAGGGGGCGGCGAGGGTGGCGGTCGAGCCTGGCCGCGACTCTGCCCTTCCTTCCAGCTACGCGTTCGTCAGGCCCGTCATCCTGCAGGGACTCACGGACAACTCGGTGAGCGCGAGCCCATCCCGGCCACACACGCACGTGCTGGACCCGGCCACTAAGCCCCCGCCCCCGCCTCCGCAGAGGTTCCGGGCCCTGTGCTCCCGCGAAAGGTTGCTGGCGTCGTTTGGAGACAGAGTGGTCCGGCTGAGCACCGCCAACACCTACTCCTACCAGAAAGGTGAGCTGCCCCACCCCGGGACCTGCCTGCTTGCCAACACCGGGACGGCTGGACCAGCCGGTCCTGACCTGTCCCTTTCCTGGCAGTGGACTTGCCCTTCCAGGAGTATGTGGAGCAGCTGCTGCACCCCCAGGACCCCACTTCCCTGGGCAATGGTGAGTCAGCCGTATATAGCGGTCGAGGGGGGACGGCACGCTTGGAGTCTTCAGGTGCCAGGATCCCTGCCCCCACCGTCTCTCTTGGCAGACACCCTGTACTTTTTCGGGGACAACAACTTCACTGAATGGGCCTCGCTTTTTCGGCACTACTCCCCGCCTCCATTTGGTCTGCCGGGTACCGCTCCAGCTTACAGCTTTGGAATCGCAGGTGGTTGCTCGTGGGGACTGGGGAGGAGTGAGGTTTCTGAGAGTGGGTACAAAACAGGTGGGTCACCAGGTGCTCATAACCCCACAGGAGCCGGCTCGGGGGTGCCCTTCCACTGGCATGGGCCTGGGTACTCGGAGGTGATCTACGGCCGCAAGGTCAGCACAGGGTGGGTGTTGAGGCTCAGGGCTCAATGACGAAAATGGACAAGGGTGACCCTGCTGCCCCTGCCTACAGCGCTGGTTCCTCTACCCACCTGAGAAGACGCCAGAGTTCCACCCCAACAAGACCACACTGGCCTGGCTCCAGGACACATACCCAGCCCTGCCACCGTCCGCACGGCCCTTGGAGTGTACCGTCCAGGCTGGTGAGGTCAGTGGCTGGCAGAAGGGACCGGGCCAGGTCAGAGGCCCCCAGCTAATCTCTGTTGCACCCCCTTCCTCCACCAGGTGCTGTACTTCCCCGACCGCTGGTGGCATGCCACGCTCAACCTTGCCACCAGCGTCTTCATCTCCACCTTCCTCGGCTAGCCGGAGCAGCCAGCAGGCATTCCTGTCACACAGAGCACTTCCTCACCTCGTGCTCACGGATTTTATTACACAGACAGTGGCAGCAGTGGCCTCAGCCCAGCCCAGCCTCACTTGCTGTTCCAGCCCAGAAGGGGGGATGGGGAGGATCACAGCCCAGCAAGAGCTATGATGAGAGGGGGACAGTCCAAAGCCCGACAGCAGAACCTGGGGGGAAGGGAACAGGGTGGCCAGGGACACAAACTATGTACAGGAGCTGGGGGCTTCTGCTCACAGCCCTCCTGCGCCAGGACACCGGGCAGGGCGGGGAGCCTCAGTAGTCCTCCACCCAGCCATTCTCAGAGATGAATGCGTCAATGACCTCCTTCATAGCCAGGTTGGGAATGAGCTGTTCCTGCGTCAGGGGGCTCCGGGTCACGGGATCAAAATGACCCACACGCTGCAGTGACAACGGGCAGAGGGTGCTCAGTGGGCCCAGGACTGTGCTGCCGGCCCTGCCCACCCCCGCCGCAGCCTCACCTGCAGGTGCTCCTCGATGTCCTTGCGGTCATAGGTGATGCCACTGGGCGTGATGCACGGCTCCCGCATCAGCTCAAAGCTGATCTTGCCACACAGGTAGTCAGGGATGTCACGCTTCTGTGGCACATGGGCATAGGGTCAGCCTGGGAAGGGGCCCTGCTCCAGCACCTGCCACCCACAGCAACACTCACCTTCCTCTTCTCATCCACCTGAGAAAAGAGCTCATCCATGTCCGCCATGTATTTGTCCTGTGGAAAGTTGAGCAGTGCTTGGGAGGGACACCCCACCTCCCTCCTCCATGGTACACAGACCCAACACGAGGCAGGGACACACGGACCCACAGCAGGGTGGGGATGCTCCCGTGCCACGTGCACACACACAGACCCACATGTGGATGGGGGCAGCCTCACGTGCTTGGCCTCAATGCAGGCCTGCTGGGCCCGGATGTGGCTGTCGTCCTCATCACCCTGGTGGTTCCGCTGGCACTCTTCCAGCTCCCTGGGGGTTGACCAGGAGCACGTCAGAGATGGACCTGGCCAGGAGATGTCTGACCACACCCCAACCTCAGGGCTAACATCCAGGCTTCTTCCCCACATTTACTGCTCGCCAGTAAAACCTTCAATAAACATTCGTGTTGGTGGTTGGTGATTCAGAATTATCCCCAGACAGGGCCGGCCTGGGGTAAGGGTCCCACCTCTCACGCTCCGCTGCAATGAGCCTCGAAAGGTAGGAGTGCAGCTCACTCTCCTGGTGGATGCGCCGCTCTTCAATGCTGTTCCAGCGCTTCTTCTTCGCGATTCGAAGAGCGCTGGGTATGTCGTCCCCAAAGTTCAGTCGCTGCTCCTTGGCCAGGCTGTAGGCTGGGGAACAAGCGTTTCAGATCACTCTGGCCAGTCCAACCGCCTGGTCCCAGGGGCCCCACAACCGGGCAGCTTGTCAGCCAACCTCGCTGCAAATTGGCGATGGCCTCATCATAGCTCTCCATCTCCAGCTGGCACTGCCCCAAAAAGAAGTGCGCCTTCACAGACTGCCCGTCCAGCTCCAGGGCGCGCCGGCAGTCGGCCAGGGCCTGCTCGTGCTGCTGCATCTTCAGGTAGCACAGGGCCCGGTTGGTGTAATACACGGCCACCAGCGGGTTCCGGGTCTAGGGACCAAGGCCAGGCCGGCTGCATGAGGGCGTAGGCTCAGCGTGCCCCCCGCCGTCCCAGGGCCCGTCTCAGCTTCTGCGATATGGCTAGAATCAAGAAACTAGACCTCTCAGTAGTCAAAGCCTCTGGCTCCAAGGATCTGCAGACAGTGGACTACTGGCTGAGCCTACACACTTCCCTCCAGTTGGTTCTGTAGAGTTTTCCAAATCTTCAGAGAGTCCCAGCTTTGGATCTGGGGTCCTCAAGGGGCGAGGGCCCCTGGCCTCCCACCCACCCGGCCGGCCTCCATCTAGCATCCCACCCTCGTTCCCCGGGACCCGGCGCTGGGCTCGAGAACCAATGCTGGGCTTTCGGAGTCCAGGATACCCGCTGCGGAGGAGCCAGACCCTCGGCGGGGCCGGCCGATCCCGGGCCTGGTCCTCCGCCTCGCCGCCGCCGCCCTCCCCGCGCGGGCGCACTCACGATCGCACGGCCGTAGCAGGCCGCCGCCTCCGGGTACTTTCGGCCCACAAACAGACGGTTGCCCTGTTCCTTGAGCTCCTGCGCGCTCGGGCTCTTCTCGGGGCTTCCGCCGCCAGCGCCCAGCCGCGCGCCGCCCTCCTTCTCCTCCTTGCCCTTCATGGCGCCGCGCGGCACGGCCTGGGCTGCGCTCCCAAGCTCCGCGCCTGGCGGCCCTGCACCCGCAGCCCGAGCCCGAGCCCCGCAGCCCGAGCCCGCGATCCGCTCGGGCCCGGCCCAGCTCCGCCGCCGGAACTTCCGGCCGGGGGTGGGATCAGCGGGGACGCTCGCGTAGGGGGACGGGTAGGGCCGCGCGTGCGCCCAACCAGCCTGGGCGGGGACGCTGGGCCCGCGACGTTGCGCCCTGCTAGGAACGCTCCGGTTTCCTGGCCCCGCGCTCTTCAGGGTCGGCGTTCGCGGAGGCCCGGCCCGCCCCGCTGAGGCCTCTTCAGAACTGACCTCGGTGGTGGCCGTCCCATACATTCGACTTTCCCCGTGAGATGCCTTCCTTGGTTCGCTGAGGGCGTGCTTCCCTGAAAGCCTGTCCCGACCACCTGGGATTCCGCCACCGCCCAACCCTCAGAGGCCCCGCCCCCAGCAGCCGGCCACGCCCCCAGCTCTTGAGCCCAGCTGCAGCGGTCCCGCCCCCGGCAGCAGCCCCCGCACCCAGCAGTTGGCCCATCCGCAGAGGCCCCGCCCCCAGCAGCCGCCCCCGCCCCTAGTAGCTGGCCCATCCGCAGAGGTCCCGCTTCCCGACAGCCGGCCCCTCCCCCAGCAGCCGGCCACGCCCCCATCAGTCGGCCCCGTCTGCAGAGGTTCCGCCCCCGGCAGCTGGCCCCGCCCTCAGGGGGGGTCGACCCCATTTGCAGAGGTCCCGCCCCCAGCAGCCGGCCCCTTCCGCAGAGGCCCCGCCCCCGACCGCCGGCCCCTCCCCTACACGTGAACATGGCGTCTTCCCACGCGCTGTGGGGCTGTGAGGACCCCAGCGGCTTGCTGGGCTGCCATCCTGGAGCGCCACCGAAGGGTGCTACGAGGCCGCGCGGGCCCCCGAGAGCGGCTGGAAGCCGTGGACCGCTGGTAGAGTGGTAAGGGATAAAGGGATCCGTGAGGCGAGCGTCCCCGTGGCCGGACCTCCCCTCAACCCCTTTCCCAGGTAACGGGAGGAGTTGCCGGCGGCCATCAAGGGCCTAGCGGAGAAGCACGTGACGCGAAGGGAGCTGGAGCGGCTGCCAGCCTGGAAGGTGCCGGTGGGGTGCGGCCCGCGCGGGGCGGTGCTTCCTCGTGGGCGGGGCCTCCGTAGGGCGTGGCATCGGCGGGGCGGTGCTTTCTCGTGGGCGGGGCCTCCTAGGGGCTTCTCTTCGTGGGGGCGGGGCTTTATCCTGCGGTGGGGCGGGGGTTTCCCGGTGGGTCCACCACCCCACGCATCCTGAGCTGGCCTCCCACAGAGAGGCCGCTTCCGGCCAAGTCTGCAGCAGTTTGTGGCGACCAATTCCCCTCAGCTCGTTGTGCACTGCTTGACCACCGCCTTCTGAATCCTGCCAGATTCGGGGGCCACAGTCACAAAGCTGTGTGCCCTCTGCGGTGTGGGCCCACCACAGGTGAGTCGGGTGGGCGCAACCTGGGTGCATAGGCATCCTTGTCTGTGAAGCCGGCAGTCTGGGCCCTTGCATGTCCCTGGGAATAGGAGCAGGGTCTCCCAGAGCTTGTCCTGATGGGGTGTCTGGCTGCTGTCTCCTCGCTGCTCACAGCAGTCCTGGCGGCTGGAGCTCCAGAGCTGGAAGCCTTCTTGTCAGATGAGGCAGTGGCCACAGTGGCCAGCCTTCTGGCTCCACAGTACACCCTCAGGCACGACCTGCCGTCCCTGGGCCGGGTTTGAGCTCTGAGCCAAGGTGAGTGATCTGTGCATGGGCAGGGTGGGGGGGCCTGTGTCCTGGGCTTGACTCCATGTGCCCCTCCCTAGCCAGTGCCTCAGGACAGTGGACTCCTCACCTAGTGGAAACAGCGCTGTGGACCTGGGCCATGGGGCAGAGGCTGTACCGACACTTGTTGCCCAAACTTGGCCCCAGCCTGGCCACCCACAAAGATGCTAGGCCAGCCAAGAAGCGCAGGACCCAGGCTGAGTGGACTCAGCTACGGCCCCGGCCCACTCACCTGCCACACAGCCTCAGACCTCAGGTGTCACTGGATGCCAGAAAGGCCGCTACCATGGAAGCTCAATAAACCCTTGCCTAACTCACGCCTGAGCACACTCCTGGCCCCCAGCCCTCCCGGATGCCCTTAACTCCCACAGACACAGCGCCTGTGGCCCGGGGAACAAGTCCCACACGTGACCCCAGGTGCAGAGGTGCACAGGGAGGGAAGCCAGGCTCTCGTGGTGGGCAGATCCCTCACGGTCTGTTCAGCAGGTGTGCAGGTCCTGACAAGTTTCCAGAGCCTGGGACAGCCCCTGGTGCTGTGTAAAATATTTATTAATTATCCAAAAAGGCTCAGACTGCAAGTCCTGGGGGTAGGGAGTTGGCCGGGACAGGGTCTCCTCTGAGGCCACCCACACCCAAAGGGCACAGCAGCCCTGAGACATCCGTTCACAAGGGCAGGCGTGAAGGCCCATGGGGGCAGCCACTGTGTGCCAAGCCATGGCCGGTCAGGGCGGTGGGGGGATGTGGGCGCCCAGCAGGTCGTAGGCAAAGACGTTCCAGAAGACGGCGAAGAGCAGGAAGGTGCCATAGGCCAGCAGCACCACCCACCAGCCGCACTGGTCCCGCAGGCGCTCCTCGTAGCTGCGCAGGATGGTCAGGCCCATGCTCACCCCCACCACCGCGCCCGCCAGGTGCGCCATGAAGCTGGGCTGTGGGCCCGAGGCGGGCAGCGGCGGGGAGAAGCGCAGCCACACGGCCCGGCCCACCTCGGAGCTCACTGCAGAGGGATGCGGCAGGTGGGAGGTGCCCCGGCTACAGGCTGAGAGGCCCCCCAGCCCTCCCCCTCAGTCCCTACTCACTGCACACCAAGGCCAGCACCATCCTCAGCAACTTGTAAGGACATCTCATCCCAGCCCAGTTCTAGGGGGGTGTGCAGAGGAGAGGCCGTGAGGCTTGCCAGGGGCTCCTCCCCACGCCCCCCACCGGGCAGGCCCGTTACCATGACGACGTTGGCCAGATGTGCCGAGCAGAGGGCGTAGACCCCGCCGGAGCCTCCCACCACCGGGGCCCGCATGTCAGTGATGGAGACAGTTAAGGAGCCTGTGTGAGCAAGCGGCGGGTGAGGGTGCGGCCGGCCAGGGTAGGGGGCGGGGGTGCGCGCCTGCCTCACCTGCCAGCACGCCCGCCAGGTAGAGCAGGCTGATGCGGAGCAGGCCATGCACCATCTCCAGGGGAACCCCGATCATCAGCTGCAGGAGGGCGTTGAACCCCAGCTGCTCCAGCCTGGCCACACCGGAGCAAACGGGCTTGAGGAGTGGGGTCAGCCATCAGGCCCCACCCCTAGCCCTCTCGTCAAGTTGCTGCGCCTGCCCTGAGGCTGAGTCTTTCTGATGGAACGGCAGATGGGGTGGGGGGGGCCTCACTGGGCAGCAGCCCCACTCACCCGACGTGCATAAACATGTAGGTGAGGAAGCGCCAGGCACGGGCGCGGTGCCCGGGGTGGTACACGAGGGGGCTCTTCATGTATTCAGGGTGGTAGGTCTGCAGCACCCACTTGTTGAGGCGGGCCCCGTAGCACAGGAACACGATGATCTGGGGACACGAGTGTTAAGCTGGTCAAGGCCAGGAGTGTGGGAGGCTCCCAGGGCAGCGGCTGGGGGGCCCACCTGGGCAAGGGTGACCGAGGCCATGAACACGGGGGGTGGGCAGCTTCGGTGACGGTAGAAGTACCAGCGGCGGTCCACCTCGCAGGGCAGGATCTCGTAGGCCACGTAGCGCACAAACCGCTTGTAGACACCCAGGCCCGGCTCGTCCAGCAGCCCATCCCGGGGCAGTGCCCGCTGTCCATTAGCAATGGCCCGCTTGAAGCTGCTGGAGCGCTTGCTGCTGATCTGGGGGCAGGAGCCTGAGCATGGGTCACGGACCTCCTCATGGCACCCCTGCCTGCGGGGCTCACCCAGCTCCCCACATCCAGAAAACCTCTCCAGTGAGGGACCATCTGCCCACCTCCTCTGACCAGGACAGTTAACCTTCCGCCCGCCCGCCCACCTTGGCACTGACCAGGTCCACCAGCTCCTGGTAGCAGACCTGGCCCTGCTCATTGCTCTGAGCCAGGGCCACCAGCATGTCCAGCTTGGCCGGGTCCAGGGGCAGCTCATGGCTGTGCACCAGGCCAGCGAAGGTGTCTGCACCGATGAAGCCTGTGTTCTCAGGATCCAGCTGCTGCAGTGAGGAGCCGCCGACCAACGCCTGAGTGTGGGCCGGACCCCTGGACCAAAGGGCTGGACCAGGCTAGCTGGGAGCATCAGGTTCAAGCTCCAGGCACTTTTGGGACAGGGGCCCCGTGCCTGCCTGTTGCCTGGGACCCTACTCGATCCCAGGAGCTGGCAGGGCATTGGTGCCTGGGTCCCAGTCCTCCAGCTCTTCAGCTGTTCCCCCATCTTCCACCCTACCCATCCAGAAAGGGGAGGGCCAAGGTCCAAGAGCAGCCAGCCGCCCGCCAGCCCTCTCTCCCTCCCCCGCCCCCCAGGAGCCCTGGTCCAGTCAGTCCTCTCCTGGGGCCCAAGACACAGGAGCCAAGGTCGGGCACGGATGGGGTGGGTGCCGAGCGGGGCTCTCAGGGAGCTCGGTCCGCACAAGCTCAGCTCAGCGGCAGGAGGGCCGCATTGGGGGCGGTGCCAGCTCCCCAGACCACCCCCCGACGCACCTGCTCCTGGATGAGCTGCAGCAGCGAGCTCCTGTCCATAGAGCCGGGCCGGGGGCCGGGGTCGGCGGCCGCGGCCGGGAGGGGCTGCTCTGCGGACGACTCCGCTCCGCCCCAGCCGGCCCGCTCCGCCCGCTCCGATCGGCGCCGCGCTTGGGCCGCGTCACCGAGTCGCCCGCCTGCCCGCCCCTGCCGCACACGCCGCCACGCGCGGCCAGGACACGCGCGCACCCTGCACGCGGACGCACATCCCGGACAGGAACCGCCTCCAGCGAGCACCGCGTCCCAGTGCCGGCCCCCACCCCCGCTCTGGCGCAGCTTCAGCACATTGGACGACCTCCGCGGCAGCAGCTGGTAAATGGAGTCACGGGGTAGGCGGCACCTAAACCCCCCATACAAGACCATTCGCCCTCACAGCCTTCCTGGGCTCAGGCCTCAGTGAAGATGTCGCCTTCTCTGGGAAGCCTTCCCTGACCACTGCTTCCCCCTCCAGGCTGACCCAGTGCTCCAGGCGGTCATGCTTCAACCGGCTGGAGCTCCCTGCTTGGGGCAGATACACTCTCTACCGAGTGCAGCAGCAAGGAACCCCCTCGGCCCCACACCCCGCACAGCCACATCATAGGCTGAGGGAGACCCTGCTGCAGCTGCCTTGGCTCTGACGACGAAGCCCAGCCCACTAGTCCACGCCCTGGGCTGGAGACCCCTGACCACTCTTGCAGCTCCATGCACGACAGCAAAGCCTGCCACCCTAAGAAGGCACCAGGGCTGGGCACAAGGGGCATTCAGACAGAGCAGAACCTCCAGAGGGCAGAGCTGCAGTTGGGGTGAGGGGACCTGCTCCTGGGAGAGTGGACCAACCCCTCAGCAATGGAGGTAACAGACAACACACGTGTCACTATGGCAGCCCCTCTAAGGGGCACTCAGACGGCTCCTCCTAGGGATGCAGTGGTCCCAGCAGGCAGCCATGGGGTACAGCGGGCTAAGACAGCATCAGTTGGGGGAGGGGCTTTGGGGCCCAATGCCACAAGCTCCAAGGGGAAGCCTGTGTGGGCCAGGCCTTGGGAAGGGGCCCCACCTGCCACTCCCTAGGGGCAGACACGAGAAGTGGGGACCAGGCCTGCGTCTGTCTGGGTGGCCCTGGGAAGCCCATGCTGTGGGCCCCAAGAAGCAGGCATCTGAGCTCAACTCCAAGCCCGTCCCCCACTCCGGCCCATCCTGCTCCCCTTGGGCCAAGGCCCTGGGGCTCTGTGGCAGGCAGTGATCACACCTGTCACACTGACAAGCCCAGGTTCTTGGCACAGCTCAGCCAGGCTGACAAGATGCTCTGGGGAGTGAGTGGGCAGCTCCAGGGGACACTGGACCCCAGGAAGGGGTCAGTCACCGGGAAGACATCTCAGGCACCAGCGCCCCCAAGTCCACGCCGAGCACGCACCATCTGCCTGCAGTGGGCTCCCACTAACAGACCCTGGGCCTCCCAGGCCACAGAGGCCCAAACTGGACCTTCTAGAGGCCACACACACACCCTTGAGACCTCAGGACAGGGACCCAGGGATGAAGGGAGGGATGACATTTCCAGCCCACATCAAGACAAAGAATACATTTGAGGTTGATTCAAGGAAAGTTGCCTTCAGAGACCGGGATCCGATGGAAAAGACACAGTGAAGTTTAATTGGGAAGCCCAACCTCCTGTCCTCCGCTGTAGCTGCAACCATGGAGACGGCTCCAAATTCAAGGGAAGGGGAGGCCCCCACCCAGAGCTCCGCCTTCCAGCCCTCCTCATACCCACTGGCCACACAGGACCAGACAAGCAGGTAGAGACCTGAGAATTCTGGGTCTGGGGTCACCGGCTTCCACACCCGTGCTCCCCAGCCCAATACATGTCCTGCCCAGAGGCGGGCAATGCCTGACAGCGTGGCTGGCACTCGGGACTCCTGCTCAGCCACCACAGCTCCGATGACCAAGCGGAACCCTGGGGGTCGGAGAGGAGCCAGGGCAGTGCATGGCAGCGTGACGCCCCGCTGCAGACAGACAGACCTGCCTTCAGAAGCAGAAAGGCAGGCAGAAGGGTGTTCCCAGCATGGCGGCCTGGCCTGCACCCAGCTGTGCTGTCCCAGCAGAGCCACACCCAGGTCGAGAGGGGCTTGGGTACCAGGGCTCTCACTGGCTCTTCACCAGGACCCTGTAGAGCGAGAAGCTGAGGACTGCGGCCACGGCGGCCCCGACAACCCCCAGCAGCCCCCGGAGCCAGAAGGAGGAGGGACGCAGCTCTGTGTAGACCGAGTGTCTGCAAGAGAGAGCGCCATCTGCAGATGCCTCAGGCACCTGCCCCCGGCTTGCTGCCGGGCACCCTCCCATGTCCTGGACGGTCACGGGGCCCCATGGGCAGGGTTCCCAGACCAGAGGCACAGCCAGCAGATGCCAGGCCCTGGAGGGGCATGCCTGGGCACGGGCTCCCTCTGCCACACAAAGCCCCACCCCGCAACCTTGGCCCCAGTTGCAGGCCTCACACCACAGCTGCCCACTGCCCAGATGACAGACACAGCCAGGACCCAGGGCTGTGCTGCCAGGTACCCACGGGAAGGCGGCCATGGTGGCGAGCTGGGTGAAGATGGTGGTGCTGGGCTCGGCTGAGCCGGCACAGGAGAATGGCACCGGAGCAGGCAGCCGGTGCTTGCGGCAGAACTCGGCTGGCGACAGACCAGCCGGCAGGACGCCTTCGGGCAGGTCGGCCTTGGAGGAGACGAAGAGGCAGGGCGTCTGCCCATCCATGTAATGGCGCTATGAGCAGAGAGCAGTGTGAGGTCCAGTCCTGGGGTGGCTGAGGCGCAGCTGGCGGGACAGACCCTGCCCCATGGCCACGTGGCCCCTGCAGGGCCCCACCTTGTAGATGCTGGCACAGTGTGCAAAGGACTCTGGGTCACTGCCATCAAACATCAAGCAGGCAACGTCACAGGCGGCGTCCAGCGACGTGGCCAGCAGGCCCTCTGGGCCCACCTCACATAGCTGGGACAGATGGTGGCCTCAGGGAGGGTCCCTGGGGCGGGGTACCCCAAGGGCTGTGCTGGGCCAGCTCTGCCAGGCAGGCCTGGGTGTCCCCGGGTCCACCCTCGGGCACGGGCCGGCCGCCCCAGCACTCACAATCAGGTACTTCTCCTGCCCGTTGACCCGCACCGTGTCGATGGTGTAACCAGGAGGCTCTTCTCTGGTGTCCTGGTGCTGAGGGAGGGAGGCCCTGAGATTCACTGGCTCCCCAGACTGCCCTGCCCAGCCACTGGAGCCCCTAGGGTGGGGGACATAGGGTGCTTACCCTCAGGCTGCGGCCGAGGAAGGCCTGCAGGAAGGCAGACTTGCCCACTCCACGGGCCCCTACCACCTTGCACAGGAGGACGCTCCGCTGCGTCTGTCCCTTCTCCTGGTCCAGTCTCTTCTCACGGGTGACTACGAGGATGGACCCAGGTTAGGGTGGCTACCGGGTTGCTGGGCCTGGGCCCAGGGAAGGTGGGTGCCTACCTGTGATGGCGCGGGTCTGGGAGTCCTGCTCGCAGAGGGTGGGGTAGCCCAGATAGCCCAGGTGCCCGAGGCAGCTCCGGACGTCCAGGTAGGTCACCAGACTGGGGGTGGGCGGGAGGCACAGCGTTATGGTGGGGAGGGTGGTGCAGTGGGGGGGCGTGGTGCGTGCCTTGCTTACGTCCACTGGCAGAGGTATCCATGCAGGGGCAGCCGGTCAGCCTCCGTGCGGACCGTGCGCGGAAGCTCAGGGCCCCAGGGGGCTGCCGGGAACACACTGAAGAGACTCTGCAGCTCCACGGGTGAGAGGGCGCCGTCGCGGTCCTGCGGGGGAGGGGATGTGGTGACGTGTGCCAGGGAAGTGGGGGGCAGGGGAGTTGCCATGCTCTCACCTGGTCGTGCTTCTCAAACACCCTCTGCACAAACTGGTAGCCGAGGTGGCTGAGCTCAGTGCTGCAGCCAGGGGGCACGTGGAGCCTGCAGGGAGGCGACAGCGCATCAAGTTCCCAGGAGACTGTGCCACAGCGCTCGGCACATCTGTCACCCTGCCGGCCTCGTCTGTGCAGTCAGCCCCTCCCTATAGGACCCAGATGCTCCTGTATGCCCCTAACCCTGCAGCTGCAACAGGAGAGGGTGCCCGTCTGGCTCCAGCACATAAGAGGCCCAGCTGAGGCCCCCAAGCCACACCCCAATCTGCCAACCCCAGCAGAGCGTAGAAGTCGCGCGCAGAGTTGGTAAGGGGCCAGCCCCCTCCCCGACTCAGAGCTCTGTGGATGCTGAGGGGTTCAGGGTACAGCCAGGCAGGGTGGCCTGTGCTGCAGGGCACTACCCCAGACAGCTGCTGAGTGAGACCTCCTCTGACCCTCAGGAAGGGTGAGCCTCAGCTCCAGACCCACTCACGGAGGAAAGAGGTAGTCGGCCGTCAGCTCCAGTGCGTCACTGTAGCCGAAGCGTCTCAGGATGGTCCATGTAGTCTCATGCCGGCCACGCTGGATGAAGAGCGTGTTCAGGAAGAGGAAACCTGTACCGAGACAGCGGAGTGGGAGCACCAGGCGCAGCCCCTCCCCACACCCCCCAGCCACAGCAGGCACCCAGCCTCACCATCCAGGGTCAGCCGGCCATCCCACACGCCACCAGCCACATTCTTGCACACCACCATCTTCACGTCCTCCAGGGCCTGCGGAGCCAAGGGGTGCCCGAAGCAGGACTTCTGCCTCCGAGAGAAGTTGCTAGGAGTCAGCCAGCCACCCAGAGATGGCCCATTCTGTCACTAACAGCAGCGGACGCTCTGGGGGCTGGGCACCGAGGGGCAGGGCTGGGGCACACCTGGAAGGCGTTGAGCTCCTCGTCACTGAGTGCCTGGTCCAGGTCCTGATCCGAGAGCCTGAAGATGCGTGTCAGGGCCTGGGTACACGCGGGCCTCAACTGCAGGGAAGCTGGCTCAGCACCCTCAGGCAGCCTGCGCCCACCCGCCCTGCTACCCCACCCAACACCCCCCGGGCTCCTGGGGACCAGTGCATGAAGCCGCAACCGATGGCCTACCTGCTTGGCCTCAGGGTCATAGAGGGGGGCTGTGGGGTGCAGGACTGCCTTCTGGGCGTAGTAAAACAGCTCTGAGATGTTCCTCAGGTTCTTGGCTGAACACTAGGCAAGTGAGAACAGACTCAGGACGCAGACTGAGGATACAAGCAATTAAGGAGGCCCCGCCACGGGCCCTGCCTCTACCTCAGCACCTCGGCTGGGACCCACTCACCTCCACACACGTCTCTATCTCGGGAAACTGGCTCATGATGGGGAGCACGGCATCCATGGAGCTCCCCGACCGCAGGTCTGACTTGTTGCCCACTAGGATGATGGGCACCCTGGGTTGGAGTTCCATGGTCACCAGGGGCAGGGGAGCCCGAGGTCCCAGCCCCTTCCACATCCCCTCATTACCTGGGCCCCCTCGTGGTCCCCCCATTCACCAGCGGGATCCATTTAGTTCGAATCTGCAAAGCAAAGCCTGGCTGTGAGGTGAGGCCGCCCGCCGAGCACAT
Source organism: Cacajao melanocephalus (assembly GCA_963573385.1). Lineage (NCBI taxonomy): Eukaryota > Metazoa > Chordata > Mammalia > Primates > Pitheciidae > Cacajao > Cacajao melanocephalus. The sequence continues at coordinate 3,996 of CAUYLG010059490.1, read as the reverse complement.
GGCTCCCAGCCGGAGCTGGAGCCTGGCTTGCGGAGAACAAAAGGGGAGGTCAAGGCCATCCGAGGGCCCAAGTCAGACCCCCAAATAAAGCTGGCAGGAGAAGGCACAGTCACATGCGCCTGACCCCCGTGGCTCCCAAACACCCCCAAGGTCACTGGGGCCCAAGCCCAGGGTAGCCCCCGACGCAGGCCCTCTGCAGCAGGCCCTCTGCAGCGCTCCCCACCGGAGTTCAGAAACTGGGGAGGAAATGGCTTGCACGGGGAGACATCCCACACCCTCTGGGGAAGTGGGATCACAGGAGAGAGCCAGAGGATTCCTCGAGAGGCTCCCCAGAATGCTGTGAGAGGTGGCACTGGCCACAAGTTGGGTGAGGGTCCACCTGGGCCACCCTGTCTCTGCCGTTGGGTTCTGCACCGAGGAGAGGCCGCTGCTGGCCGGGCTGGGCGCTGGGGGCTCACCTTCTCAATGGTGGCCTCCTCAGAGACGTCGTACACCACGCACACCACGTTTGCCTGAGGGGACAGGGATAAGGTATGGGTGACGGGGCTGCTGGCTCCCCACCGATAACCCTGACCACTCCACGCCATCGAGGATGCAGGAGGCCCCAGACGCTCACAGGTGACATGGGGGCGGCTCTGAGGCTGGGAAAGCCCAGCCTTCCCTGAAACCTGCCTCCAGCCTGGTGCTGGCAGCCGCTGGTGAACCCTCAGAGAAGCGCCTTCCCCGCCCACTGCTGGTGCACAGACACCAGGGCCCAGCAGCACAGTTGTGCTCCGCAAGGCCCTCAGAGGAGAGGACTCAAGACAGATACTGCCACACTTGCAACCTAGCACCCTGCAAGAGACCCAGCTGCCACCTTGGTCCCTGCCTCTCCCCTCACTACAGTCAGGGTACCGAGAAGGACAGCAGTGAGGGGTGCTGCGGCAGGGGCTGCCCTGGGTGGCTGTGGGCTGTGCCCTTGCCTAGAGATGTCCCTGGCACACAGGCTGATGCTGTGAGCCCCGGGTGGTGGGCTGGAGCACGCAGCAGGGGGAGGGGGCGCACACAGAGCCACAGAAACAGCAAACGCTGCCGCCACCTGGGCAGGAGGCAGGATCATCCCCTGGGTAAGGGCCCAGATATCTCTGGAGCACCACGGGACTGAGTGGTGCCGGCTCCCAGCGGGGTGCGATGTGGGGGCCCCAACAACCCTCAGCGCAGAGGTCACAGAATGATCAGGGCCAAGGACACCTGAGCACGTCAGTCCAATCCCCCAGCAGGCGAAGCCGATTAGGCCGAGCCCGCGCCCAGCCCCTCCCTCGGCCCGCGCACCACGAGCACCTTGTGGATCTCCTCCCGCAGCTCCTCGTCCGTCTGCTCGGCTTCTAGGGAGAGGAAGAGACCCCACTGCACACCCTGCAGGACCGCCGGGCCGCTCCGGGCCGGGCCCCCGGGAGGCTGCGGCCGCTACCTGAGTAGTCCACGATGTGGGTGGGCACCTTCTCCGGGGTGACGTCCGCGGGAATCGTGATCTCCTCCGCGCGGGAAGGGACCTGCAAGGGACCCGCGCGCTCACCAGGGAACCCCGGCCCGGCCCGCTCCCGCCCCCGCGGCGGGCGCGCCCCTCACCTCCTCGGGGAACTCCTCGCCCACCAGGGACAGGATCAGCGACGTCTTCCCCACCTGGGCTGCACGGGACGAGGCGAGGAGGTCAGCGCGGGGGGGGCCAAGGTCAAGGCGACCCCCGACCCCCAAGACCCTCGCCCCCCGCCCGGGCCGACGCAGTTCCGAGACTCCCGACCCGGCGCCTACCCTCGCCCAGTAACAGGATGCGCACGTCCCGCCTCATGGCTGCTGCCCGGAGCCGCAACACGACCCGGAACCCGACCCCGACCAAGACCAAGTCCTCAGCCCTTCGCTCGGTCCCCGCGCCCGCCCCGCACTTCCGGTGCTCAGCCCCATACTTCCGGCCCCGCCCACGCAGCCATACCAGCGAGCCCGGCGGGCCAGAGCGGCCAGGCTGTGCGGCAGCGTCACCACGTGGACACGCCGGGCACTGCAGGCAGCGCAGGCTCATAGCGCCCTGGCCAATCCTGGCTGGCGGACCCAGCCATTGCTTCCGGGCACCGCAGGTCCCTTGACAAAAAGCAGGTTTGGGGAAAGGGCAGGGGCTGAGCGCATCCCAAGAGTGACCAGAGACAGCCAGTGCGACAATACAACAATAATGCAATAAATGCCCTTGTTTATTAGAAGAGAGAAACATTAAAAATTCCTTAGGCAAAGGGACAACAGGTATTAAAATATTTTCAGGTTGCCAAATTCACAACAGCCTGGTCCAGGTGATCTACATGAAGTCCCGGCCTGTCCCAGCATGAGTCCTGGATTCTCTGCCAGCCCGTGTCCAGGTGCCTGGCATGACCAGCCGTGACGCCTAGCACCACAGTCCCCGCTGCGTCTCAGCAGCGGGCCACCTCCCACACCAGGACCTCGTTGCGGGACGCCGTGAAGAGCAGCCTGGCAGACGGTGTGAACCTGCACAGGTGTACTGCATTGTCGTGGCCAGCAAAGTCCTGGGTGGTCCCCGTGGCACAGTCTACCAGCCTCAGCATGCACTCTGTGGGCAGATGGCACAGGTGGGCCAGGGCCGGACAGCACGTGGAGGCTCCCCCAACCCACCAGGACTGTCTCCACTGCGCGTGATGCTGGTCGGGGAAGCCAGTGCTGAAAGGGCTCCCGGCTGTGTCCTCCACCACCCAGGGCCTGCTGCCAATGGGACTAAGGGGCGCACCACGCTGCCGCCCCACAGCTGGGCCAGGCCCCTCCTTCAAAGTCACTGCCACCCCTCTGCATTCAGGCCCTGTGCTGGGCACTGTGCCTGGTTCCTCATCTGCCTCATCATCTCCTGACCCCAGGACCCTCTCTAGAGCAGGTGTCCTCACCCCACCACAGAGACAAGAAGCCTAGGGCACAGGTGAGGCACCTGTCTTGGAGCAGGGCACCAGGGAGCCCACCTGGCCCCCACCTAAGACAGGCCCAAGTCTGCATCCACCAGCACTCACCAGCAAAGCCAACAGCCAGGAGGCGGGTGCCCGGGGACAGGCTCAGGGACATGGCAAAGAAGGGCAGTGGTATCTTCTCCACCACCTGTGGGCAGCCAGCATGAGGCTCCAGGCCTGTGGGCTCAGGGCTCAGCTAGTCCCCACCTACCACCCTGGATCCCCAAGGCTCCTGGTGACACATGGGCGGGTGCATGTACCTGCTTCTGGCAGAGGTTGTAGATAATCACCTCCTTGTACACACCAGGGCCCACGTACATCAGCAGCGCCCCATCCCAGGGGCAGAAGGCAGCAAGGGAGGGCGGTAGCTGGCCCTGAGTCTGTAGAGGCGCAGCGTGCTGTGGCCGGGCGGATGAGCACTGGCCCCGCCCACAGTGCCAGGAGCGTGTCTTACCTCTGTGGCGGCAGGCATCGGGAAACTCAACCAGTCCACCAGCTCACAGCGGTTCCGCAGCCAGTCAGAGGCCCAGACGCTGACCCGCTGGTCCCCACTGGCAGCCAGCCATAGGTCTGTGCCCTCCACCCCTAAGTCTCCACACTGAGAGTGGGGCGGGTGTGGGCTGACAGTGCCTTCTGACAAGATCCTGCCTGCCCCCCTTAGCACCCCGGCCCCCGCTCCCCAACAGCACCCCAGCCCCCACTCCCCCAGCACCCCATCCCCACTCCCCTCAAGCACCCTATCCCCTGCTCCCCCCAGCACCCCATCCCCTGCTCCCCTCAAGCACCACATCCCCACTCCCCTCAAGCACCCCGTCCCCTGCTCCCCCCAGTACCCCATCCCCTGCTCCCCTCAAGCACCCTGTCCCCTGCTCCCAGCACCCCGTCCCCTGCTCCCCCCAAGCACCCCGTCCCCTGCTCCCCCCAGCACCCCGTCCCCTGCTCCCCTCAAGCACCCCGTCCCCTGCTCCCCCCAGCACCCCGTCCCCTGCTCCCCTCAAGCACCCCGTCCCCACTCCCCCCA